>JABUQX010133628.1:5000-51361 GCA_015478945.1 Trachelipus rathkii
ACTTACACTCAACTAACAAATTAGCTTACTCCCACACAGATTTGACTACACAATCCACACAGATTTACTTACACACACACAGATTTACTTACACTCACACAGATTTACTTACACACACAGATTTACTTACACTCACACAGATTTACTTACACACACACAAGATTTACTTACACTCACACACAGATTTACTTACACACATACACTATGTCACTTATACACACATACACTATGTCACTTATACACACACGCACTCACCCATAGACACTTATCCTACTATGAGTTAGCATTTTCTAACCTTTTCTAGCTTTTTCTAACCTCCATCATAGAACAGAGGCTAATTATTGATGTCTTCCCTAGGTCATAATTGGAACACCAGGGTGCCGCATGCGCCCTCCGCACAAAGTCAGTCGAACACCGCAACCGCAGGGTGCGACCGCGCCGCGCGACCGTAATATGATATCAATGTAAACTATTAAAGAATTTCTTTTCAAATAATACTATGAGTTCATTCATTTTTATTCAATACTTTAAACATTGTTTAATTAAAAACATTTTGCGATCCTAAAACTTTACCTCATTACAGACCTATTATTTAACACATATATTTATTAACATTATTTTTTACTTAACACTTTTTTACTTAATACTTTTTAATTTATAAATTTTTAAAAATTGTATGTAAGAAGAAAAATCCAGAGTATAAATATAATATTAATTTTTATTTTACCTTGCAATTGTCGAAATATTTATTAAAAATAAACTTTACATACCTAAAGCAGTAAATCAGTAAATCAATAGAGGTGTTACCTAACAACAAAGGGACTAGTATGCTTTTGTTTTACTGTTTTACTGCTTTAACTCATGTTTTACTGCTTTAACTCATGTTTTACTGCTTTAACTCACATATTTATTAACATTACATACCTTAAAGCAGTAAATCAGTAAAACAATAGAGGTGTTACCTAACACCTAGGGGGGATTAGTATGCTTTTGTTTTACTGCTTTACTGCTTTAACTTTCTGCTTTACTGCTTTAACTCACATACATTACATACCTTAAAGCAGTATCAGTAAATCAATAGAGGTGTTACCTAACACCTAAGGGATTAGTAAGCTTTTGTTTTACTGCTTTAATGCTTTAACTTTCTGCTTTGATGCTTTAACTTTCTGCTTTACTGCTTTAACTCACATACATTACATACCTTAAAGCAGTAAATCAGTAAATCAATAGAGGTGTTAACTAACCTAGGGATTAGTATGCTTTTGTTTACTGCTTTTACTGCTTTCACCTTGTCTGTTTTACCTGCTTTAACTTTCTGCTTTACTGCTTTAACTTTCTGCTTTACTGTTTTAACTTTCTGCTTTACTGCTTTAACTTTCTGTTTTACTGCTTTTAACTCATATATTTATTAACATTATGTTTTTTATTTTGTTTTAATACTTTTTATTTATTTTATTATTATTTTTATTTATTTTTATTATTATTTTTATTATTTTTTTATTTTATTTTATTTTTATTATTATACTTAGTGTTATTTACTTCATGCCTATTGTTATTATTATTTAGAACACACATACACACACACACACACACACACACACACACACACACGCACACCTACACACACACACTCACTTACACATATAACGTATAATTTATTAAAAACTTTTGTTTTCCAATTAGCACGTACATTTATATTTAAATCATTCATAATATAACTAAATTATAATTCAGTTTCTTTAAACTTTATAATAAATCAATCAATTATCTTTTGACCAAGAATTTATTATTAACTGTTAATACTTTTTGTTTATAAATTTTTATAACTATCAAGTTTTAAAATAACTTTTACTAAAATTTTTATGAAAATTTTAATAAAAACATATATTTTACGTACCTAAAGCAATAAAGTCAGTAAATCAAGGTAGGTCAGCCCTACACCCTGCCCCTCTACACCATAGCTAGCCACGTTTTGTTCTATTGACTTACTGCTTTACATCATCTTTAGCCATGTATAAGATAAAAAGAACAAAATAAAGTTCTTCTCCTGCTAACATAATGTATTTTATTAAAATCTTCTAAGTTTTTATTTAAAAAATAACAATTATTCACTTACATTTATATTATCCGCTCGATGTTAACTAAAAATATTTCAAGTTTTTTAAATAATTCCGGTTTTAAAGCTTTATTTATTTTTAATTATTATCATGTACATTTGACAATCATCACGAGAAAACCACAACCCGCACTCCTTCGATACGAGAAACTTGACCTCTCTTCTGTAAATGTGTTGTAGGATAATCCTTTTTGTATCCCGGGGCGATTTAGGCCTAATTCCAGGTCAAAATATATTTCAAACTGACCTTTTTCTGTAAAATGTGGTGCAATAACTACGTTAGGCCTAAATTTAGGCCTAAATTTAGGATAAGCCTTTTTGTAGACGGGCTAATTTAATCCTAATACCAGGTCAAAAGGTAATTCCAGTATAGACAAGAATCATTGTTATTATTATTTTTATAAATATATTTCAAACTGAAACATGCTGGATCGGTAAGATCCTTTAAGCAGGTAAGAAGGAAATGTTTTCCTTACTTGTGATTGGTCGGAGTAGTTTTCCCTAGTTCATAAGCTAACCACCAGGGCTCAGCATGAGCCCCACCCGCAAAGGCAGCCAACCCCGCACCCGCTGGTGCGTCCCGCCGCGTCCTCGCCCCCCGCGTGCGCCCGCAGGCGCAATATTTCCGCGTTCCCGCCCGCCGCGGGCGCCCGCAGGCGCAATATTTCCGCGTTCCCGCCCGCCCTACGCGCACCCGCACGCCTGAACCGATGGTTCAAATCCAGCCCAAAATAAAAGGTATCTTCATAGCCCGAACGTGGATGTGAGCGTATGTCAACCAGAGTATCCCGGGTTTCCGATTCCTTCAAGTACTAATCACCAGAGAACTTCACATCCCTAATGGTGACGTGAACCTCTTCCTGTCAAGGTTTCATACCTTCATCATACAATAATACCTGAAGTACATGCGAAAGTTGAGGCATCAAAAGCTGAGGCATCAAAGTTGAGGCATCAAAATATCGAGTGGGTGGGTGCGTATGTGTAAGTGTGTATGTGTGTGTGTTGTGTGTGCGTGTGTGTATGTGTGTTCTAAATAATAATAACAATAGGCATGAAGTAAATAACACTAAGTATAATAATAAAATAAAAATAAAATGTTTTAATAAATTATACGTTATATGTGTAAGTGAGTGTGCGTGTGTGTGTGTGTGTGTGTGTGTGTACGTATGTGTGTGTGTGTGTGTGTGTGTGTGTGTGTGTGTGTATGTGTGTTCTAAATAATAATAATAACAATAGGCATGAAGTAAATAACACTAAGTATAATAATAAAAATAAAATAATAAAAATAATAATAAAGATAAATAAAAATAATAATAATAAAATAAATAAAAATGTTAATAAATATATGAGTTACAGTTTTAGGATCGCAAAATGTTTTTAATAAAAATGTTTAAGTATGAAATAAAAATGAATGACTCATAGTATATTTGAAAAGAAATTCTTTGAAATGTTTAAGTATGAAATAAAAATGAATGACTTATAGTATATATATTTTTCGTTCACGCGGGAATTTTGCGTCTGCAGACGCGACGGGGGGCGGGCGGGGAACGCGGAAATATTGCGCCTGCGGGCGCCCGCGGCGGGCAGGAAAGCGGAAATATTGCGCCTGCGGGCGCACGCGGGGAGCGGGGACGCGCGGCGGGACGCACCAGCGGGTGCGGGGTTGGTTGCCTTTGCGGGTGGGGCCATGCTGAGGCTGGTGGTTTTAGCTTATGAACTAGGGGAAAACTACTCCGACCAATCACAAGTAAGGAAAACATTTCCTTCTTACCTGCTTAAAGGATCTTACCGATCCAGCATGTTTCAGTTTGAAATATATTTATAAAAATAATAATAACAATGATTCTTGTCTATACTGGAATTACCTTTTGACCTGGTATTAGGATTAAATTAGCCCGTCTACAAAAAGGCTTATCCTAAATTTAGCCCTAAATTTAGGCTAACGTATTTATTGCACCACATTTTACAGAAAAAAGGTCAGTTTGAAATTTATTTTGACCTGGAATTAGGCGCTAAATCGCCCCGGGATACAAGAAGGATTTCAACACATTATACAGAGAGAGGTCAGTTTGCGTATCTGTAAGGAGTGCGGGCTGTTGTGTTTTTTCGTGATGGATTGTCAATGTACATAGATAATAATAATAATAAGTAGAAAACCCGAAATATTTAAAAAAAATTTGAAAATATTTTTAGTAACATCGAGTGAAATAATATAAATTAGTGAATAATTGTTATTTTTAGATAAGAACTTAGAAAGATTTTAATAAAATACATGTTAAGTTAGCAGAGAGAACTTATTTTGTTCTTTTATACTTATTACATGGCCTAAAGATGATGTAAAGCAGTTAGTCTTAAGAGAACAAAACGTGGCATAGCTTTGTGTAGAGGGGTGCTAGGGGCTTGCCTTACGGATTTACTGATTTATTGCTTTAAGGTATACGTAAAATATATGTTTTTAATAATTTCATAAAATTTTAGTAAAAGTTATTAAAAAATTATAAAATTTATAACAAAAAGTATTAACAGTTAAAAATAAATTCTTTTTTCAAAGATAATGATTGATTATTATAGAAGTTTTAAGAAAAACTCTAAAATTTTAGTTATATTTGAATGAGTAATATAAATGTACGTGCTTAATTAAAAATAAAATGTTTGAATAAATTATAACGTTATATGTGTAAGTGAGTGTGTTGTGTGTGGTAAGGTTGTGGCGTGTATGTGTGTGTTGTGTGTGTGTGTGTGGTGTGTGTGTGTGTGTGTGTGTATGTGTGTTCTAATTAATAATAACAATAGCATGAAGTAAATAACACTAAAAGTATAATAATAAAAATAAACTAAAATAAATAAAATAATAAAAATAATAATAAAAAATAAATAAAAAAAATAATAAAAATAAATAAAAAGTAATTAAAAACAAAATAAAAAACATAATGTTAAAAAATATATGAGGTTAAGCAGTAAAACAGAAAGTTAGCAGTAAAGCAGAAAGTTAAAAGCAGTAAAGCAGAAAAGTTAAAGCAGTAAAGCAAAAGTTTAAAGCAGTAAAACAGAAATTAAAGCAGTAAAAGCAGTAAAACAAAAAGCATACTAATCCCTTAGGTGTTAGTAACACCTTCTATTGATTTACTGATTTAGCTGCTTTAAGATAGTAAAGCAGGAAGTTAAAGCAGTAAAGCAGAAAGTTAAAGCATCAAAGCAGAAGTTAAAAAGCAGTAAAGCAGTAAAACAAAAGCTTACTAATCCCTTAGGTGTTAGTAACACCTCTATGGATTTACTGATTTACTGCTTTAAGGTATGTAATGTATGTGAGAGTAAAGCAGTAAAGGCAGAAAGTTAAAAGCAGTAAAGCGCAAAACAAAAGCATACTAAATCCTTAGGCTGTTAGGTAGACAACCTCTATTGAATTTATGATTACGGCTTTAAGGTATGTCAATGTTATAAATATTGAGTTTAAAGCAGTAAAACATATGAGTTAAAGCAGTAAAACATGAGTTAAAGCAGTAAAACAGTAAAACAAAAGCATGCTAGTCCCTTTGTTGTTAGGTAACACCTCCATTGATACTGATTTACTGTTTAAGGTATGTAATGTTAATGTTTTAATAAATATTTCGTACAATTGCAGTAAAAATGAAAATGATTATATATCAGACACTCTGGATTTTTTTCTTCTTACATACAATTTTTAAAAATTTATAAATTAAAAAGTATTAAGTAAAAAAGTGTTAAGTAAAAAATAATGTTAATAAATATATGTGTTAAATAATAGGTCTAGGTTCGCGAAACAGTTTTAGAATCGCAAAATGTTTTTAATAAAAAAGTGTTTTAAGTATGAAATAAAAAATGAATGACCTGCATAGTATATTAAAAAGAAATTTCTTTGAATAGTTTACATTGATATCATATTTATCGGTCGCGCGGCGGGTCGCACCTGCGGGTGCGGTGTTCGACTGACTTTGTGCGGATGGCGCATGCGGTGCCCTGGTGTTCCAATTATGACCTAGGGGAAGACATCAATATTAGCTCTGTTCTATGATGGAGGTTAGAAAAAGCTAGAAAAGGTTAGAAAATGCTAACTCATAGTAGGATAAGTGTCTATGGGTGAGTGCGTGTGTGTATAAGTGATTATAGTGTATGTTGTGTTAAAAAGTGACATAGTGTATGTGTGTAAGTAAATCTGTGTGTGAGTGTAAGTAAAATCTGTTGAGTGTAAGTAATCTGTGTGAGTGTAAGTAAAACTGTGTGTGTATAAGTAAATCCTTGTGTGTGGTGTGTGTATGTGTAAGTAAATCTGTGTGTGTAAGTAAATCTGTGTGAGTGTAAGTAAATCTGTGTGTGAGTAAGTAAATCTGTGTGAGTGTAAGTAAATCTGTGTGTGTGTAAGTAAATCTGTGTGTGAGTGTAAGTAAATCTGTGTTGGTGTAAGTAAATCTTGTTGAGTAAGTGAGAATCTGTGTGTGAGTAGATAAATCTGTGTGAGTGTAAAGTAAATCTGTGCGTGTAAGTCAATCTGTGTGTGTGTGCTTATAAGTGTCATAGGTGTAATGTATAAGTGTCATAGTGATGTGGTAAGTGTAAATGCTTATAAGTGTCATAGTGTGTAAAAGTGTGTCATAGGGAATGTGTGTATAAGTGTCATAGTGTATGTGTCTATGGGTGTGTATAAGTAGCCGTGGGTTGGTCTTAGTGTGTAAATGTAAGCGTAAGCGTCTATGGGTAATGTTAAAGTGTCAGTAGTGAATGTATGTATAAGTGTAATGTTGTGTGTGTGTGTGTGTAGTAAAGGATGCAAATATTAAAGATCACTTAATCGTTTGTGTTGCGTGTGGTAAGTAAATGTGTGTAAGTAAATCTGTGTGTGTGTGGTGTGTGTGTGTGTGTGGGGATGAATATATATATATATATATATATATATATATATATTATAATATATTATATATATTATATTATATAATTATATTATAGTATATATATATAATATATATATATATATATATATGCAGGAAATATATATATATATATTATATATATATTATATATATGTTTCAGCGTGCGTTTGTTCAAAGATATTGCTCCACGTGGTAGTTCTAGAGACAAAATAATTATTTACGCATTGTAATTGTAATTTTTTTTTTAATAAAAATAATTAAGATAAAAATAAAATTTTCGTTATTATAATTATTATTATTATTATTATTATTATTTTTATTATTATTATTTTATATTATTATTTATTATTATTATTACTATTATTCAATTATTTCATGATTATATCCTAGAATTTTTAAAATGGACATCATTTTCGCTATATTAGAAACTCATATAGCAAGAAACTGCCTCGAGATGGCTGCGCATTTGCTTCAACGTGCTAAGTTCAGAGACTAATTATTTACGCATTGTAATTGTAAATTATTTTAATAAAATTCTTAAGATAAAATAAAATTTCGTATTATAATTATTTTTATCATTATTATTATTATTAAATTCGGTATTAAACATTTGGAGCAATGATGCGCACAAGGCAAATAAATTCTCTCTCCTTCTCTCTCTTTCCTTATATATATAATATATGTATATTTATAATTATTTATATATATATAAGTATATATTATATATATATATTTTATAATTTATTATATTATATATATATATATTATATATATAATATGTATCTATATTTTATTTATATTATTTATTAATTCTTTTATTATTATATTATTATTATGTTTAGTTTATTTTTCCTTATTTTTTTTATTTTTTTTTTTTTTCATTATTATTTTATTATTATTAATTATATTATTATTATTTATTATATTATTATTACTTTTTTTATTTTTTTTTTTTTTTTTTTTTATATATTATTTATTAATTATTTTATTTCTCTTATTTTTTAAGGGGTCTTACATATACGAATTCCTCAATGAAATGTGACAATATGGCTATATTATCTATACTGAAAAATTAATTATATTCTCATCATCATTGTAGCGCTTGGAACGTGTGGGTAAAAGGTCAGGATTTGGCACTTGGTGTGAGAAGGTCCGAGTTCTAATTTTGAATATGGCCCGGAAATAGAACTCGAATCGGGTGAAGAGATAGCTTGTTGGTGAGAGGGATGGTGGAAATCGTGAATCATGACCAGGGGGCCCGCAAGGAGTTGTGTGCGATGGGTGGCGGGACGGGACTGTGGCGGGATCAAGGAGTGATGGGCACAAGGATGTGTGGATTTTGAACATTCAGGCGGGGTGGGACCGCGTAGGGCGAGATCGGGGACGCGACGGGCCGGGCGGGCGGGCGGGCGGGGAGGCGACGGGCGGGCGGGCGGGTGCTGAGGATTCGAAACAAAAGGTTAAGACATCAAGGAAGGACAAATTACCGGTGGGCAAAATTGACAGATGAAAATTAGGGTGGGACGTAAATAGGGGGGCAATACGTACAACGGTTGCTGACGCAACCGTTTGGCGCGCCCTTTCTTCGAAAGGGCCCAAAAATTAGGGTTGCCCAGGAAAATTAGGGTTGCCAGAAATTACGGTTGCCAAAATGACCCATGGAAGACCAAAGGTCAAGGCCAAAAAAGGTCAAGGTCAAAAAATGTCAAGGCCAAAAAAGGTCAAGGGCAGGTAAAAAGCGCTGTGGTCAAAATGACCAACACCTCCGGAATCCCTGTCCTACTACTCACCTGCCATGTATTCATCCATCAATCTAGAACTCTTAGAATGTAACTGTCATTATCAATATTTAAAATGCACTTTCAATGTTGCTGGCATATGTAATTAAATTGTATCGTTTTCTCTTAATCCGTTAAAATAACATATTTCCACCTTTGTATATCACAGAAACTAGAGCTAATAAAGATTTTTCTTCGTCTATTCGTTTTTCTCACCCCAAAATTAGTAAGATTACACTAATGAACTTTTGTTGCCCAATATTACAATCGCCAACACTAATTATAATTACTGTTAGCGATTGTAATATTGCTAATAATTAGTATTGATATTAATGATATTGATAATAGTGTTAGTGCTATTGATGGTTGATGCTAGTGTTGACTATAATGCTTAGGCTGGTAATGCTATATATATTTGTGAATGTATGTGTATTTGTATATATTTATTATATATATATATATATATATATATATATACTAATTACTATATATATATATATATAATTATATTATTATAATATATATATATATATATATATATTACCTATATATATATATATATACCATTTATATAGTATATATATATATTATATATAAAAGCGCCCGATAGCTCAGTGGTAGAGCACTAGCCAAACAAAGCGACGGTTTCAGGTTCGCAACTGGTCGGGTGGGAGAATGTGAGCTATTCTCTCCTTGAGTTTGGTTTCGTCCTGCCGCACATTGAATAAGTTCACCCACTCCTTGATTAGGGCCTCTGCTAGTGAAGCGGGTGGTTTTATCTGTAAAAAAAAAATACGTATGTAAGATTTATACGAAAAATATTATTTTATTTTATTTAAAAAAATTTTTTTTTGAAATTTTGAATTTTTTTTCTTGAACAGAGGAAGAACTGTAGGGCATTCCAAAAGTTGATCTAAATGAGTAAGGTGTGTATAGTCCAAAGGTGTTGAAAAAGAAAAGGGGTATTCTATAATCTGAGTTAGACAAACCTAACAACCCAATGGTCCGTGAACAGTGTTTCTCGGGTTTGTGGAATTGGCTGCAATGGTCGCGAAAACTAGAGCCATGACAAAAAATAACTTTCTAAAGAATGAAGATTTTGATGGAGACAAATGTGTTGGATAGGGCCATATATATATATATATATATATATATATATATATATATATATATATATATATATATATATATATATATATATATATATATATATATATATATATATAATATATATATATATATATATATATATATATATATAATAATAACACTATATATATATATATATATATATATATATATATCAACTTTTCAGAATTTTTTTTAGAGAAGTGAAAGCTATTCACAAGAGTCTTAAATAAAAATTTTATTAATATTTTCGAAATTTTGAAAAGCTTTAATTTTTTGCCGCGTCAGATAAAAAGTGCAATATTTTAAAAAGCATGTTTAAAATATTTTTTATAAATGAAAAACTCTAAATATTTCATTTCAAACTAATAGCAAAGGACCAAAGATGATTCATTACAAGTCCAAGAAATCTTTTAAAAAAGTAAATAGTTCAAAGAAAGAAGACACTCACCTCTACTATGCCATCAAATATATCTTACTTCTTTATTTACAGTATGCATATTTCAGACTGTAGCTATCCTAAGGCATCATAAGGGATCCACCAAAAGATCTCATGGCAATTTATGAACTACATAATCTACTTGAACTTTACTCTCGGAGATCGGCTATTAAATTGTATGGTGTGATTCGGAAGAGAGAAATTGAAGCAACATAACAACGACATGATAAATAACATTAATAAACAAATCTTAAAACTTTTAATTCACGATAATTCAGAGTTGAATTAAATTTAACAGAAGACTCCTGGGGGAGAACCAGGCCAATTTCTTCATTTTGATGTCTGATCATTATTTAAAATTTTAATTAAGAATATTAAAAAAAGGAGCTTAAAAAACAATGACTTTATTATCATTCATGTCAGATAAGTTGAAAATGAATAATGTTCGCTTCCAATTAAAATTAAAATTGAAAAACATTTTTATTGAAGGAAGAATTTTACATAGATATATTTACAACTTAAAATTAAATCTGCCTAATTGGGGCTATATACCATGGAATAGGGTAGGATGACTCACCGGTGAGGTGTGGTGTGGTGTGGTGCGTGGTATGCTCATTTTTGTGAGATGCGACACACAATTGCAGGTGGAGTTGTTAAAAAAATTATAAATGCTGAAGCGGCATGATGCGGAACGTGAACAGTTCGGAAAGATGACGAACGTTCATTTTTATATTAAGAACAGGGCTGTGGAACCAGATCCGGAGCCGGAGCCGGAGTCGGAGCCGGAGCCGGAGTAAATAAAATAAAATAATAAAATAATTTTGGTAAAGCTTGATCCAAAATATTTTGAATGAAGCGGTTCGAAGCAAGAGAAAATAATTTTAAAATGATGGAAACGTTATCCGAGCTAGAGCTGGGGTATTTTAAAATGGTGGAGTCGGAGCCGGAGTTAGAGTCAGTGTCGGAGCCGGAGTTGGAGTTGGTGCGGAGCCTGAGTTAGAGTCGGTGTCGGAGCCGGTGTTGGGGTGACGGTGACAGTGCCGGTGTTGGAGTCGGTGTCGGAGCCGAAGTTGGAGTCGGTGCGGAGCCGGAGTTAGAGTCGGTGTCGGAGACGGTGCCGGTGTTGGAGTCGGAGTTGGAGTCGGGGTCAGAGCCGGAGTTGGAGTCGGTGACGGTGACGGTGACGGTGATGGTGACGGTGACGGTGACGGTGGCGGTGACGGTGACGGTGACGGTGACGGTGACGGTGCTGGTGTTGGAGCCGGAGTTTGAGTCGGTGTCGGAGCCGGAGTTTAAGTCGGTGCGGAGCCGGAGCTAGAGTCGGTGTCCGAGACGGTGCCGGTGTTGGAGCCGGAGTTGGAGTCGGTGTCGTAGCCGGAGTTGGAGTCGGTGTCGGTGTCGGTGTCGGTGTCGGTGTCGGTGACGGTGACGGTGACGTTGCCGGTGTTGGAGTCGGTGTCGGAGCCGGATTTGGAGTCGGTGTGGAGCTGGAGTTAGAGTCGGTGTCGGAGACGGTGAGGGTGTTAGAGCCGGAGTTAGAGTCGGTGTCGGAGACGGTGAGGGTGTTGGAGCCGGAGTTGGAGTCGGTGTCAGAGCCCGAGTTGAAGCTTGCAAAATTTTACACATATTAAAATTTTTTGCATGTCGGAATTCTTCTAATCTTTCATTATTATTATTATTATTATTATTATTATTATTATTATTATTATTATTATTATTATTATTATTATTATTATTATTATTATTATTATTATTATTATTATTATTATTATTATTATTATTATTATTATTATTATTATTATTATTATTATTATTATTATTATTATTATTATTATTATTATTGTAATGGTTTCTACAGTTATCAGATTTAATCAATTTTTCCATGATGTCACAAATTTTATAAGTTGTCAATATTTATTCATTTTCTATAATAAACGAAGGAGTGTTTAAAATTTGGATAACTTTTATATTTCTTTTGTTTTCAGATTGTTATCTTTTTGTTTTATTATTTTTTTCATAGTTTTATTTAAATTATAACCAAACTACGTTGTAAAAACACATTTTCGTATAAATGTATTTGAATAACGCTTACCCAATTATTTTAATATTTTAATAAAATAAACATACACCACGAAAATTTTTTCAAACAATAATAATTATAATTGATGTCGAAAATAATAATTCTGGGTATTTTTAAAATTATATTTACATAGCGTACTAATATAATAACGACAAACTGGCCTTATTTAGGGTTTTACTCCAATCTCCTCGTCTATTACAACCTTTACCTTTACATTTTACTTGTAATAAGGGATACCATTGGGAACACAAATTTTATTAACTTATATATGAGACTTATTCATTATGCATTTTGTTGCATCTAATACAAAAATCCTAATGGTTCTTGTCTGCGAGGTCCAGTTTTGCCTCTATTCACATGATGAATAAAAAAAAACCTAGCCAAAAGCATTTGGCTAACTGAGTATTGGAAAAAGTTTCAAAAAAATAAAAAAATCAACATTTTACTCAAAAAATAAGACCTGAAAATCCAAAATTTATGGTTAAAAAAAAATGTATTAAAACCTAATTTTTATAAATAATAATAATAATAATAATAATAATAATAATAATAATAATAATAATAATAATAATAATAATAATAATAATAATAATAATAATAATAATAATAATAATAATAATAATAATAATAATAATAATAATAATAATAATAATAATAATAATATTTCTAAAAACTCAATATCAGCATTTATTTTAACGTATGATTTTGTTTCTTTTTCAAGCCTCCTAAATATATTTCTGTCTACAGAAGAAATTTTCTTTAGTATTATCCTGAAATAAAATAAAACTATTGATTTAAATCATTTAATAACAGTACCAAGCTTTCGTCCGTACACTTCGGACATTTTCAAGGAATAGTTTAATTTTTTTTATATTTTATTAATTTTGATAATATAAATGTGTTTAAACTAATAACAAAAATAAAAAACAAAATTAATAATAATTTTAAAAGTTAGAAAAGTTAACCCTTGACTTTTTGTTATTTAAAAATGTTTAATAAGATATTTCATTATATTTTATGTTTATTACTGGTTTATGTTTCCTTAAGAGCAATGATTCCCCGAGGCGCAATTCATAAAAATCTTTCTTTCTTGTTATGATGGAGAAGCCCTCATTTATGCTGTTATCGGGATTTTTGTGGTGTTCTTCCTTAATATGTTGAAATATTTTACTCGGCTTATACTTATGCTGCGACATTCTCATGTTGATGGTATTCGTTGTGTATCCAATATAAGCGGCGTTACATCCACTTTCAGAACATTAAATCGGATTACACAACGTTACTACTCTCTCCATACGAAGTTTCACAGTGAAAGCACGAGCTCAGTTTCAATGACTTATAGTAAGATCTTAATATAAGCTTCTTTCCGTCTTTTGCTTTAATATGTTCTTTCAAAATTAATTTCAATTCGTTTTCTTCCTCTTTTTCTGACTAATATTTTCAGTTTATAATATACTAAGAGCTTATCTTTTTCATTTCATTGATAGTATTGGCGAATAAATTATTTAAAGTGTGCCTTATAGTTTTCTCTATAATATACTGGGGGAAGTTATTGTTTATCAGATTCTTTGTTATTCTTTTAATTTCTAAATCAAAAAGGGTCCAATCAGACGATATCTTAAACGCTCGGTGAAATAAAGTCTTTATGGTAGCAATTTTGGTTGAAGATCGATTCCTTCACTCCCCTAAACTACAAAATTGCTACCATAAAATTGCTCTCTGTGCATTTAAGATATCGTCTGATTGGACCCTTTTTGATTTAGAAATTAAAATAAAATCATTGTTCTTAAGGAAACATAAACCAGTAATAAACATAAAATATAATGAAATGTCAATTTTTTAAACATATGAAATAACAAAAAGTCAACGTAGGTTAACTTTTCTAACTTTTAAAATTATTAATTTTGTTTATTTATTTTTGTTATTAGTTTAAACAATATTATGGTGAAACTAAAGAAGTTACCCGCATGATATCTCGAAAACTAAGATAGATACAAGAAAACTGATAACATATATGGAATCAGCGTATGAAATTTGTATGGAAAATAAATTTTTTTTTTTTTTTTTTTTTTTTTTGTATCTCAAAACTACGGCAGGTACAAGAAAACTAATAGCATATTTAGAATCAGCGTTTGAAATATGTATGAAAATAATTATTTTTTTTTTAACTAAAAAGAATACCCAGGGTAAAACCACTAAAAGATGCAGAGTGAGTCTGCGGCCTCCTGGGGGACGACAGGGTAGGACTATTTTCCCCCACCTCCGGGGAGGGTCTCCAGAACCCCGCTCTTTGGTATTTGGAATGTCGCGGGGTTCCTCCGCCCCTCCCCTACAGAGGGTATGGAAAACGTCCCCCTCTGTCCCACATCGGCTCGAGCCCTAATAAAAATTTATACGCTGATTCCATATATATGTTTTTTAGTTTTCTTCTACCTATCTAGTTTTCGAGATATAAAAAAAATTAAAAAAAAGTAATTTTTTCATTTTCCATACAAATTTCATACTTTAATTCCATATGTATTTATCAGTTTCTTAGTACCTATCTTGCTGAGTTTTCGAGATATCATGCGGGTAACTTCTTTACTTTGGCCCAATATTTATATTATCAAAATTGTTAAAATATAAAAATATAAAACTATTCCTTGAAAATGTCCGAAGTGTACGGACGAAAGCTTGGTACTGTTATTAATTAAATCAATAGTTTTATTTTATTCCAGGATAATACTAAAGAAAATTTCTTCTGTAGACAGAAATACATTTAGGAGGCTTGAAAAAGCAACACAATCATACGTTAAAATAATAATAATAACAACAATAATAATAATAATAATAATAATAATAATAATAATAATAATAATAATAATAATAATAATAATAATAATAATAATAATAATAATAATAATAATAATAATAATAATAATAAAAATAATAATAATAATAATAATAATAATAATAATAATAATAATAATAATAATAATAATAATAATAATAATAATAATAATAATAATAATAATAATAATAATAAAAATATAAGAATGAATAAAGGAGAAGATTGAGAAGCAAGATACAGTATTCGGTCGGGTAGTTTTAATCCCTCTGAAAAAAATGATAATGAATATAATATACCACAAAGAGATTGGATGGTATAAAATTCTTTAAAAGGTTATAATTTATATACTGGGAAATGAGATAGGCTCTGGTTATAAGAAATGATGCTTGCAAGATATCTTAAAAGGTGATTGACCTGAACTAAACAATCACAAAAAAATAAATGTAACTAATTAATAATTTTGCTTCCTCTCTCAACTTATCTCAAATATCAAAATATTAAACAATAAAGTACAATAAAAATAAATATAAGTAAATATCCATTAGATCAGTGGTTCTCAAACTTTTTCGATTCGCGGCTCCCTTGACTAATTCAAGTTTGCCGAAGTCACCCCATGTTAGATTCTAAAAAGAACGTTTTACAATTTATAAAATAGGGTCTATTATTAATCATTAAATTACAATAATATTGCATGATTACAGCATGCCAAAAGCATTCCCAGGATTTTCCTCTGAATATATATATATATATATATATATATATAATTATAACATATATATATAAAAAAAAAAATATATATATATATATATATATATATATATATATATATATATATATATATATATATATATATATATATATATATATATATATATATAACAATATAAAAATAACTCTATATATTTATATTTATATATATATAAATATATATATATATATTTATATATATATATATATATATATATATATATATATATATATATATATATATATATATATATATATATATATATATATATATATATATATATATATATATATATATATATATATATAATAATTTATATTTATATATATGAGTGGTTGTAAATGAGCTAATTAGTCATTAGTGGGATGGATGAGCCTGTTGAACGCCACACATTTTCGAAAATCTGGGAATCAGATTGGATACAGCCACCCTCATTTCGTTTTCTACATTGATTTTTGATCGATATTTAGTTTTTATTACAGCGACAGCCGAAAATCCAGCTTCGCATAAATAAGAAGTCACAAATGGAATTAAAATTTTTTGAGCTTTACCGCTCAGGAGTGAATATTCATTTTTACCGACATCCAAGAATTCTGTTAATTCCATGACACTAAATTTTATTTTCAACGAATTGTCGCAAGACAGTTCAATTAGATTCTCTTTTCCGCAATGGTAAAGTCAGATGGAGGAGCAACATTAAATGGATCCTGAATTCATGAAAATTTATCCATATGATAGTTTTTAAAATATTTCTCAAACCCGGTAATAAGCTGTGATAAGTGTTCTTCAAAAATGGATTTCATAACACGAGAGAAATCAATCATTTGAAGTCAAAAAGTGTTGTAATATTGGAAAACATTCTTTGCCTCCATCTATTCATTTTTATTTTCCATAATTTTAGTTTTTTTATGAAAGCCGAAATTTTCTCAATCCCTTTCAAAATGTGCATGTATCTTCCCTGCAGGGAGAGATTCAGAGCATTCAGCTTTTTAAAAATATCACATAAGTATGCTAGCTTTAGCAGAAAATCTTCGTTAACAAAATAATTGACATATTTGTGGTCTTCCTCTTTAAGGAAAATATAAATTTCCTGTCGCAGTTCATACGTTCGATCCAATACGTTACCACGAGAGAGCCATGGCGTAGTGCTGAAGTACAAAAAAGACGAATGCTCAGATCCCATCTCATCACATAATTTTTTGAAAAAACTTGCCTTTAAAGGCCGAGGTTTTATAAAATTAACTACATTCACTTCATATTCGAAGACCGTGTTCAATGTAGGACTCAGAAATTTGGATGCGAGTGCTTCCATGTGAATAATGCAATGGGTCCACAGTGCATCAGGAGCTTTGCTTCGAATAAGTGCCTACAATCCTATGTAACATCCGAGCACCATCAGTGCAGACACCAACGCACTTTGCCCACTCCAAATTATTTTCCATTATAAAAGAATCGAGGATCTCGAACAAATCTTGAGTCTTAGCACCAGTAATAATACTTTTACAAAAGAGTTCTTCTACAATGTTAATACTGTCCGTAAACCACGCATAACAAGTCAAATGGGCATCATTATTATTATACGTGGCTTCATCCAGCTGCAGCCAAAATTCCTTCCCTTTTATTTTATTAATTAATTGCTCATTGAGATCCCCCGCTATGTGCTGTATTTGGCGACTGATGGTGTCATTGGACAGAGACACTTTTGAAAGCAGCTTTCCAGCAGACTCACCGATCATTATCTTCACCATATGTACAGCAGCTGGTAGAATCAGTTCTTCCGCAATAGTATGAGGCTTCTTACATTTTGCAATTCTATGTGCCACCTTGTAGGATGCTAGCAAAGCATTGCTTGGGACTGATGCATGCTTAGTAAAACTACCCTTTTGTTGATTTAATTCTCTTAACTTTCTTGTAAAATAGTCCCGAGATTTAGTAACCATAGTGGCATGATTGGTTTCTAAATGGCGTTTCAACTTACTTGGTACCATGCAGTCTGGTGCCAAAATTTTCATGCAAAGTACACACTGCTGCCTATCTTCACCACGGAATTCTGTCGGCAGCAAACCCAAAATCCAAATAACTGTCATCATATTTTCAATATTTATGCTTCTTCATGCTCGTGCCACTGGTTGACGATGTATCTTCTTTACTTTCACTCTCAGAACGCTTATTACTTTTTACTAAAAAATGATCCATTTTTTTAAATTACGACAAGAAATAAACAATTATTTCAAAACGACAATTAGTGTTTTAGTTACTAAATAAAATTAAATAATTACATTTGTTTTCACTTGACACTTCCAAAAACAAATATATATATATATATATATAAATATTTGAAAATTTTCTTCATATAATATATATATATATATATATATATATATAATAATATATATATATATATATATTATAATATATATATATATATATATATATATATATATATATATAATAATAATAATAATAATATATATATATAATAATAATATATATATATATATATATATATATATGTAATATATAATAATATATATATATATATATATATAATAACTAATAATAATAATAATAATAATAATATATAATAATATATATATATATATAATAATATATAATAATAATAATAATATATATGTAATAATAATAATATATATATATATATATATATATATATATATAGACGACATTCGCTCGTCACAATCTATTTTACTACTTAAACCACGTGAACCAAAAAAAGTTTTATGTAGAATTAGAACATGTCGATAACGTAAGAAAACGTTCGAATTCGTTTGCCAATTTAAGGGGAGACTTCATAACTAGACCCCTACGCAAACAAAATCAAAATTTTCACATTTTTTATTATCTAAATTAGTAGAAAAATTCCTCCTGAACATCATGGTGTAATTATTTTTAAAAATTCTAAATAAGTTTTTACTGCAGAAATTTATTAGAGAGGTGTCGAACTAAAAAATTTCAATTCCAATCAAAATTCCAGGTTCAGGATAAAAAAATGTTTTATTTATAATTATGAAAATCTAATTTTTTTCATATTCTCAACCTCTAGCTCATTCTTCGGATTTTACTCAGTCAAATAAATGGAGCCGGAGCCAGAGCCGGAGCCGGAGCCGGAGCCGGAGCCGGAGCCGGAGCCGGAGCCGGAGCCTGGGTATATTTTTTCATGAAATAATTTTTAGATGAAAAATTTATTGGCAGAAAGATGTACTGAACAATTTTTCAAATAGTACAGAATCCTTAGTCGGATACGGATCCGGATCCGGATCGAAGTCAGAGCCGGAGTCAAAGAGTGGGGTTGGAGCCAGATGTGATTTTTTCGAAGAGCTTATTTTTTTAGATCTGCTGAACAATTTTCAAATAGTGCAGAAACCTTATTCGGATCCCGGAGCTGAAGCCGAAGTTGGAGCTGGAGCCGAAGCTGGGCCGGAGCCGGAGCCGGTCCTGGGTATGAATTTCTAAAAATATATTTTTGGGTGAAAATTTAATGCCAGAAGACATACTGAACAATTTTCCAAATGGTAGAAACCTTAGTCAGATCCGGAGCCGAAGGTGAAGTCGGAGCCAGGCCGGAGCCGGAGCCGGAGCCGGAGCCGGAGCCCGACCGGAGCCGGAGGCCAGGCCGGAGCCGGAGCCGGAGCCGGATCATGGGTATGAATTTTTTCAAAATATTTTTAGGTGAAAAATTTAATGCCAGAAGACGTACTGAACAATTTTCAAATAGTGCAGAGTCCTCAAGGATCGGAGCCGGAGTCGGAGCCGGAGTCGATGTCGGAGCCAGAGTCAGAGCCGGTGCCGTAGTTTGATTTTTTTTTCAAAAAATATTTTTTTAAATAAAAAATTTATTGCCAGAAGTGCTGAACAATTTTCAAATAGTGGAGAAACCTTAGTTGGATCGGAACCGGATCCGGTGGAGCTGGATTCGGGCCGGATTCTGGAGTATAAATTTTTTAGAAAATTTTTAGATGAAAAAATTTGTTTGCCAAGACGTGCTAAGACAGGTTTCAAATGAGTGCACAATCCATAGTCGGGTCGGATCGGAGTCAGAGGCCGAGTCAAGTCGGAAACAAGTCAGAGCCGGTGTAATAGTATGAAATTTTTTCAAGAAGGAATATTTTTAAGATATATTTATTGCCAGAAAACGAACTAAACAATTTTCAAATAGTGCAGAAACCTTTGTCAGATCGAAGCCGAAGGTGAAGTCGGAGCCCTGAGCCTGAGCCGGAGCAGGGCCAGAGCGGACGGAGCCGGAGCCGGGCCAGATATAGTATGAATTTTTCAAAAAATATTTTTAAGTGAAGAAAAATTTAATGCCAGAAGACGCACTGAACAATTTTCGAAATAAGTACAGAAACCTTAGTCAGGTCCGGATCGATTCGGAGACGGATCCTGGGAATAAATTTTTCAAGAAATAATTTTCTTAGATAGAAAATTTATTGCCAGAAGACTTAACTGAACAAATTTCAAATAGTCATAGAATCCTTAATCGGATCCGGATTTGGAGTCGGAGCTGGAACCGGAACCGGATTCAAAGTCGGAGACAGTCGGAGCCAGAGTATGATTTTTCGAAAAAATATTTTTTAGGTGAAAATTTTATTGATAGAAGACGTGCTGAATAATTTTCAAATAGTTCAGAAACCTTATTCGGGGTCGGAGCCGGAGCCGGAGCCGGAGTTTGAATTTTTTTAAAAAAATATTTTTAGGTGAAAACTTTATTGCCAGAAGACGTACTGAACAGTTTTCAAATAGTTAAACCTTAGTCAGATTCGGAGCCGAAAGTGAAGTCGGGGCTGGAGTAGGAGCCGGCTGGAATCAGAGGCCGGAGCCTGGGCATGAATTTTTCAAAAATATTTTGGATGAATTTATTAACAGAAAACATTACTGAACAAAATTTCAAATAGTGCAGAAACCTTAGTCGGGTCCGGATCCGGATCCGGTTATGACTTCGGCAATCCTTGGTAAAAAAATTTTCAAGAGATAATTTTCTTAGATGAATAATTTATTTCAGAAGACGTGCTAGACAATTTTCAAATAGTGCAAGAATCCTTAATCGGATCCGGATTCGGGGTCGGAGCCGGAGCCGGTCGAAGTCAGGCCAGGTATGATTTTTTTTTGAAAAATATTTTTTTGTGAAAAATATATTGATAGAAGGAGTGCTGAACAATTTTCAAATGGTGCAGGAACCTTTGATAGATCCGAGCCGAAGCCGAACTCGGAGCCGGTATCGGAGCCGGAGCACCGGATCCTGGGTATTATTTCATTAAAAAAAAATGTTTTAGGCGAAAAATGAATTGCCAGAAGACGTGTTGAACAATTTTCAATTAATACAGAAACCTTAGTCGTCGGAGCCGCAGCCGGAGCCGGATCCTGGGTATGAATTTTTTTTTAAGAAATATTTTTAGGGAATTTTTTACTGAAAGAAGATGTGCTGAACAATTTTCAAATAGTGCAGGAACCTTTGGTGGATCAGGATCGGGCAGGATCCAGGGTGGATCGGAGCCGGATTCTGCTTATAAATATTTTCAAGAAATATTTTTAGTTGAAAAATGTATTGCCGGAAGACGTTGCTGACTAATTTTCAAATGGTTCAAAAACCTTAGTCGGATCGGATCCGGATGGGTCAGAACCAGAGCCGGAGTTACAGCCGGATCCTGTTTATTAATTTTTTGAGAGAAATATTTTTAGATGAAAATTTGTGCCGAAGCAGTGCTGAACAATTTTCAGATGGTGCAGAAACCTTAGTCGGATCGGATCCGGGAGTCGGAAACGGAGCCGGATTTTGAATATAATTTTGTTCATATATTATTTTTGGTGAAAAGTTTATTGCCGGAAGACGTAACGTTTCTGATAATTTACAGGCTTAGTCGGATCAACGCGGGATCTTGGGCCGCAGCCCGGAGTATGAAACGGAACCGGATTCTGAATAAATTTTTCAAAATATTTTTGTACGTGAAAAATTTATTGCCAGAAAAGTACGGCACAATTCTCAAACAATTAGAGCTATAGTCGGAGTTGGAGTTTTAACCAGAGTAACATGAATTATTATTTTCTTTTTTTGGTTGTACAGAGGATATATGATAGGCTTGAATCGATTTTCACTGAAAAGAATATATATATATATATATATATATATATATATATATATATATATATATATATATATATATATATATATATATATATATATATATATATATAACTATATATATATATATATATATATATATATATATATATATATGATTTGGGTTTTAAAAAATTAAGGGGGGGGGAGGTGAAAGGAAGGGTTTTGCTGTAATGGAGAATGAAGAAATTGGAGGGTGCCTGCCTATTATATGCAGTTTAGTGTGGCGAATCTGAAATAGCTTTGAGGGGATTAGTAGAGAGAGATTTGGCAGGTATGTAAAAGGAGGGGTTTGAAAGTAAACGTAGAATAGAGTAAGGTTATGGTTTTGAGTGAGGATAGTTCTCTGTGTAAAGTTATGTTAGATGGGGAGCAGCTGGAACAAATGTCTGAAGTTCAAATATTTAGGATATATGGTGGATGAAAAGGGGGCGGATGAGGCAGGGAGAATATAGTATAGTTGTGAATGGAAGGAGAAGATTGCTGGTGCAATTAAATCCTTAGTGGATGCAAAGGGAATAAGACTGTTTGGAGTGTGCTAGGGTCTTACATGACGGTATGCTATTACCTGTGCTAATGTATGTAGTGAGACTATAGTCTGAAATAAGAGGTATAGTATAGATATAGAACTTCTGCTGGGGCTACGCGGCATTTTGATGGGTTGCTCCTGGGTTACAGGAGCAACCAACCAAAGTCAAGCCAAGCCGACATGGGCACAAGATGCTTGTTGAGATAAATTTGCAATAATAAGACGATGAAAATTTTCACTCGCGCGCCAGGACTGAACCATCAAACAACAGCGTCATACCGTTAGACATCAGCCCACAGGAGGCTCTACCACTAGTCCGATCTGCCACCCCAGAAAAAGAAGGTTCTCAGATCAGTTTTCAAGTCTCCTGCTTCGATATCACTGCTTTGAAACGGTACTAATTTAAATCCATAGAAGGGTGCTTTTAACCCCCTACTGGGGCTACACAGCATTCTGCTAGTTTGCTCCGTGTTACAGGAGCAACCAACCAAAAGTCAAGCCACGCCGACATGTGAACATCATTCTTGTTGCGATAAATTTGCAATAGTAAGACGAAGAAAAATTCACTCGCGATAGAACTCGGACACCGTCAACAACAGCGTCACCGTTAGACAGTGGTGCAGGAAGTTCCACCACTAGTCCGATCCGACGCCACGAAAAATAAGGTATCTCTTTACAGTTTTCCCCAATTTCCTGCTTCGATTTCACTGCTTTGAAACTCGATGCTTATTTAAATCTATAGATGGGTGGTTGGAACCCCTGCTTGGGGCTATACGGCATTCTTCTGGGGTGCTCCTGGGTTACAAGGGCAACCGACCAAAGTCAGGCCACCCCGACATGGGAACATCCTTCTTGTTGCGACAAATTTGCAATAATAAGACGAAGAAAATTTTCACACGTGCCAGGATTCGAATTATCGACAACAGCGTCGCCGTTAGACAATGTACAGGAGGCTCTACCACTATTGCGATCCGCCTCCCCAGAAAAAGAAGCATCTCGGAAGTTTTCAAATTTCTTGCTTCGATATCACTGCTTTGAAACTCGATATTTATTCAAATCCATAGAAGGATGGTTGGAACCCCTGCTGGGGCTAAACGGCATTCTGCTAGTTTGCTCCCGTGTTACAGGAGCAACCAACCAAAGTCAGGCCACGCCGATATGGGCACAACATGCTTGTTGCGACAAATTTGCATTAAAAAGACGAAGAAAAATTTCACTCGCCTCCAGGACTCGAACCATCGACAACAGCGTCGCTGTTAGACAATGTACAAGAGGTTAAACCACTAGTCAGATAAGACACCCCAGAAAAAAAAGGTATTTCGTTACAGTTTTTAAGTTTCCTGCTTTGAAACTCGATACTTATTAAAATCCACAGAAGGATGGTTGGAACCCCTTCTGGGGCTACACGACATTCTTCAGGGGTGCTCATGGGTAACAGGACCAACCGACCAAGGTCAAGGAACGCCAACAGGCGCACAACATGCTTCTTACGACAAATTTGCAATAAGACGAAAAAAAAATTTCGCTCGCGCCAGGACTCGAACTATCGACAACAGCGTCGCCGTTAGACAATATACAGGAGGCTCTACACTAGTCCGACCGCCTCCCTAGAAAAGAACGCATCTCACGTGGAAGTTGCCACCGATCTCCTGCTTCAATATCTTCTTTTTGACTCGATACTTGTTAATCCATAGAAGGGTGGATTTAGGAACTGCTGGGGCTACCACGGCATTCTTCTGGGAGTGCTCCTGGAGTTGCAGAGCAACCGACAAAATCAAGGAACAGCCGACATGCGCACAAGATGCTTGTTGCGACAAATTTGCAATAATAAGATGAAAAAAATTTCCCTCGCGCCAGGACTTGAACCATCGACAAATGCGTCACAGTAAGACAATGTACAGAGGTGGCTCTACCACTAGTCCGATCCACCTCCCCAGAAAAAGAAGGCTCGAGTTTTCCAAAATCTCCTGCTTCGATATGCTCTTTGAAACTCAATAGTTATTTAAATCCACAGAAGGGGGGTTGGAACCCCTGCTGGGGCTGCACGGCATTTCATGTGTTAGGAGCAACCGACCAAAAGTCAAGGAACGCCGACATACACACAATATGCTTGTTGCGACAAATTTACAGATAAAAAGATGAAAAAAATTTCACTCGCGCCAGGACTCGAACCATCGACAACAGTGTCGCCATTAACAGGAGGCTCTACCATTAGTCCGATGCGCCTCCCCAAAGAAGATATCGGAAGATTTCAAATCTCCTGCTTCGATATCCCTGCTTTTAAACTCGCTACATATTTAAATCCACAGAGAGGGTGGTTGGAACCTCTGGGGCTACGGCGGCCCATAGGGGTGCTCTGGTTACAGAGCAGCCGACCAAAATCAAGGATCGCCGACGCGCACAATATGCTCGTTGCGAGAAATTTGCAATAATAAGACGAAAAAAAGATTTCACTCGCGCCAGGACACGAACCATCGACAAGAGCGTCGCCGTTAGACAATGTACAGGAGGCTTTACTACTAGTCCGATCCGACCTCTCCAAAAAGAAGACATCTCGGAACAGTTTTCCAAGTCACCTGCTTCGACATCACTGCTTTGAAACTGTACTTATTTAAATCAATGAAGGTTGCTTGGAACCTATATATATATATATATATATATATATATATATATATATATATATATATATATATATATATATATATATATATATATATATATATATATATATATATATATATATATATATATATATATATGTGGAATTGTGCTTTCTGCGACCACTCGTCGACACAATTGGTTTGGGTTAATGAGTAGACACCATGTTGTTTCCACTCTTTTATTATTAGGGGTGTTTTAGCCCCTCACACTCGACAAACAAAGCCCGTCTCACTTAAGACAAGTTAGACTCCATAAAACAACCTAGTCACAGTAGACTAGGCCCATCAAAACAACCTAAGGAGCAATGAATTATTGATAATTACATGATCCAAATTTAACAGTTAGATAATAATGAATACATATTATTAATTATATAAAATTATCATACTCATCAAAATAAAGTAATTATAGTATATGCATGCTCATTAAAAATCATTTATTTTTAATTACAAAATTATGGCACCATGAGCGAAAAATATACGGAGAATTTCCAGTAAAAATATATATTCATGAACAACATTAGTTATACATTAACAATCACTTTTATATTTAATTACAAATTCTGGCACCATGAGCGAAAATATATTGAAATATTTCAAATAAAATAATCATATAATAAAATGAACAACACTTAATTGAACATCGAAATTTATACCACCGCTGAAAATAAGAGAATTATTAAGGGTTTTAATTACTAAGTGTTTTAATTACCTCCGACTCCTCTTTTTTAAAGACTGTCGAGAAAACTCATACACGGTGGAATACTCTAGTATTCTTTACTATTTTTACCTGTATTTTACAGAAAAATATACATTGTAATAAAAATACTTATATAGATAAGTCTTATATATAGTATTATGTACTATATATATAATATATCTATCTCTATATTTCACTATATATATATTATATATATATATATATATATATATATATATATATATATATATATATATATATATATATACATATATATATATATATAGGTATATTAATATATATACTAGGCTTAGGGAATATTAATACTGGGGAAAGTATATCCTCTGCTTCGAATCACACTTCACACCCCCGTTTCGCGCCCCCGTTCCACTCTCACTTTTGTAGCCACTTTCAAAACCCCGAACTATACTATTCGATGGCAGCAGAGCTAATGACGCTCCCAATGCTGGGAAAAAGCCTGGATGCCTCTCGCTGGGCTCTTAATCATCAAAGGAATGCATAGCCAAAAAACGTTCAGGAACGAACATTGCAACAAGAATTAAAAATAGAGTCTCGACCTTGGAGGGAGTTTATAGAACTTTGAATCTTAAACACAGAGGCGATTGAGAAGATAGGTGGCTTATTGGAAATTTACTATGTAAGATTTTGTTTGTAGAATTTAGGTATTTCTTAGGGCGGGTTTTAAGGAATTTGCGGTGTTTGAGCATGTAAAAAGCTTTGGGACCTCTTGCAACACATATTGTTGATTCGCTTTATTTGTGGCACACAAACTTACTCACTACAAAGGACCCCCTCTCCCGAAAATAAGCTTTGCCAAAAGATTTGATCCAATCAACATATGTGTGCTGTATGTCCAAAACAACATATTTAACATCCATTGAGATGGTAGTGCTCGCATCTCCATATGGGATGTGGTGTGTTCCTGTGAACAAAGATGAAAAGACGGAATAACTTGGTGTTTGGTGTACAAGGCTGCGAAGTATAATTTATTTGTTTTGCCCCCAAATGGAACGATATTTGGGGAACAAAGTTCGCATATTAGTGTCGGTTTTCGGTGCATTTTTCTTATTTCTTAAGAGTGCTTTTAATTATTTTAAAGTTTGTCATGCAGTTTAAAGCAAATGTTAATATCGCTAAATACCAACTACTTAGAAGAAAATTAGTGCTTACTAAAACTATGTTAGCTTTACTACGAAGTATTCTAGCTTAAAAGTATGGTTAGTTTCTTACAAAATAAATGGCCGCCAGATCAGGATTTGATCAAGATTCCAACTTAAAACTTTAAAGTTAATTAAAACAAAGCAATAAAGGTTAAAGGTTATTCGTTAATAAAGCCAAACATCGACTCGAAACTACAAATGATTTTATAGCGGGTGCTGAAGCATTATAACTAATCTTATTTTTCTAAGTTCTAAAACTGCATTGTTAAAACAAAGGAGCTAGCATTATTAATAGTGTTTCCTGTTGAAATTATCAAGAAATAAAACTATAAAATTAATGAAATTATATAAAAAAAACTATACAAAGCGATCTCTTTAACAGTGAACGAAAGGCAATTTTCTTTTCTCTCCTCTCTCTTTCTTCTATCTCTCTTCCTCCTTATCGTCTATTCCTTTCTTTTCAAGGTCAGTCTACAATCATATGACCGAGTTTCACTGCCCATTCATGCATGTGTTCGACCTTGGTGATCAGTTGATTGGAATAACACACTCAGGTGTACGTGTGGGTATACACAAACATGCATGAATCTATGTGTACACACTTAGTCTAAACGGATAATAAAAATCAATTAAAATATTGTCGAAAAATGCGTCCATCGGGACGTAAAAATCACTGCTACAGAAGATATCTTTATCTCCTTGATCTTTCTTTCAGAGGTTATCTCAACTTTATGAGTCTCCATCTCTGCTATTTAAACTCTTGTTTAAAAAACTTATTAATAGATCGACAGTCATGGTAAACGTTACGGCTTATCACCTAAATATCCTAAGACAAAACTCGGTTAAAAGTGCTAAAAATAGGAATACCGGGGGAATATTTTTCACCCAATCCAAGTAATTTCCCTTAAAAGAACCCAACCTTTGAGTGTGGTAATTTAATCATCTGACAAGGAGATGAACCATCTTCAGTCTCTTTATGGACAATAACATTTAGACACAACATAAAAACTATTCACACACACATATATATATATATAACATATATATATATATATATATATATATATATATGCTCTACAGCTATCTCTGTCTTTATCGACTGATAAGTGCCACTAAGGCGTTCTGCTTGTAGTGCTCCGCTCGGAGGCACTTTTACCTCATTTTCCCTAGGTACTGTCACCTAGGTACTTTTACCTAAACTATCTCATCCGGTCATTCTCCCTTTTCTTATAGATTAACTTGGAAAAAATGATTTACAGACAATTGGTCGGCAAAAATGGCTCGAAATAAACAAACTTTATTGTTAATTTTCTTGTAAATTCTTAAGCGCCTTGGCTTATTTACTCTATGCATCTTTACCTAGCTCTTAAACTTAAACACTATTGCTTATCTAACAAGATTCCGGACGAACTGGTACTTATCGCCAGCCGGGGAACCTTCTTCGACTTATTTGCTACTTAAGTCGGACACTTGCTTGGCCAGACTCCTTTCACTCAAAGGTCCGTCTGCCATAGATTGCTTCTTCATCTTCTTCTTCTTCTTCTTCTTCTTCTTCGCTCGAACTTGCTTCGGCTCTTTTGGCTCTTTCGGCGAAGTAGACTCTGGCTTCTTTAAGTTCTTGTGGAAGATTCTCGTGATTCTCCTTCGCTGCTTTCCGAAACTTTTCGAAATCTTCGGGGCCTTTAAAAGGAATGACCATCTGGTCTACGTCGGGGGAGGGTCTCCAGGAAGGAGCATTTTTACAGGCGGCGGTGGATTTTCTGCGGTGAGGCTTTCGACAATAACGGCAGTATGGAGAGTTCCAAGTACATGCCCTTCCTGAATGGCCCAATGACTCACAATCGAAACACCAGTCCTGTTCCCTCAGCTCTTCTTCGGTCATTCTTTGGAAAAAACCTCCGTTTCTACGGGAGATAAATTCTGACTTGGCTTCATTCCTCCCTTTTTCTTCAGATCTCTGCCTGTAGGAGGGCTTCTTCGACCTCCTTAAAGAATTGTAATTCTCGTTCGCTCTTTGGCCTGTTGGCTTTTCTTTAGCCAAAAACACTCTGGCAGTCTTCTGCTCTACCGGTTTTCTCTGATTGTCTTTTAATAAAGCTCCTCTGGAAATTTGTGCAAATTTTTCCAATAGCTCCACTATACTTATATTTGCATCAAAAACTTTTAAAATCTTCTCTCTAAGTCGATCACCATCCCTTCTATCTTTCACGTTTTCTAACACTTTTGTTGTCACCATGATATTTACATGCTTCGGCAAAAATCCTGCTGTGGCATCTATCTCACAGACTTTCACTTGGTACTTCCACAGGATATTCTTTAGTTCTATAATGAAGGCAGTAAACGTCATTTCCTTCTTTCTCTGATAGGACATAAATTGAAGTAATAAGTCAAAAATCGTGTCCTTGCTGTCTGGTTGTAAAAAGATTCGTAACTGCAACAGGAAATCTTCTAACCTTATACAACTAGAGAAAGTTGGGTCATGGAGCAAGTAATCCCTGGCCTCGGATGCGAGCTGGGAAGATATCATGGATTTAGCAAATAGTATTTTCCTATTTTCTGTTAGAGGGCCTAACATGCCTAATCGCTCATTAAGGGTCGATATGTATTCATTAAAGCTAATCCCTTGCCAGGTCTTGGTGTTCAAGTTCAAACCAAACAACTTTAAATCCTCTGGTACCTCAGGGAACGCTGAACTGAAAAGGTTTGCCTGGTAGAGAGGGGTGGTGTTGGACTGAGATGCTGAATTATATCCAAACCCTGCTTCTTGGGGTGGATGGGGACCTTGGTTCTGGCTATTCTGCCCCATGGAGGCATGCGTCTGTTCTTGGCCTCCACCGGACCATCCCCAAGGAACATTCTCCTGTTGTGGCTGCATCATATGGGGTCCGGTAGGGATAGAAATCTGTCCCCACAGCTGGTTTGGATTGAAATTTCTGCTGTCAAATCTTGGCTGCGTCATGGAAATATTTATGGAGCTCTCCCATGTATTCTTATTTGGCTGGCTAGCGTAATAATTTCCCTCGCCGCTCCAGTTTGCACGGGACTTTCGGTGAGTCGTGGTAGGTTCTGTACCTTGCTTAGTTGATGGGTTCATCGGGTTGTCTAAAAGAATTGATTGCTGAGAAGATCTTTGATCAATGTCCCTCCGGGCAGTCTCTTCTGCTCGAGGATTGGGTTTTAAAGAGAAATTAGGTGCCAGGCTGAGTCTAGGGGGTACCTCTCCTGGAGGGAGCTGTCCCCTCTGTTTTTCTTTCACTGATTCTTGTTGCCTTTGCCTCCGAATTAATTCGGCTTCTTCTCTCTCCTTATCACCTTCGAAATCTCCTTCATTCTCTTTTCTAATCACCTCTTCATCCTCTGAAGCGGGCTTCGTCGCCATCCTCTTTCAAAGGACAAACAAAGTCTTTCAAAACAACAACAAAAAAACTATCGCTAATGACGTACTTAACGTCAAACTCCACCAACAAAAACCACTATTTTAATTATTATTACGCTCTCTTAAAATTAGAAAAAAAAAATAGCTTAATTACTAATAAAAAAAAAACACATAAACTATATAAGCTTCCCGATATTGTTTTAAATTTTATAAAAAGAAACGCTTCTTAATTATAAAAAAAAAATAAGAGACACTTTAGCCTCTCTAAAAACTACTCTTTTATTCTCTCTTAATATATCTCTGCAGATATATATATATATATATATATATATATATACTTACTGGTAAATATATAGTCTCACTATATATTCACATACATAAATACATATATATATATATATATATATATATATATATATATATATATATATATATATATATATATATATATATATATATATATATATATATATATATATATAAATCACTGTTTCTATCCCTCTTTTCGTAACGCTTGACCTTGGCGTATGCCTGCACTCAGGTGAGTGCGAGTGGGTGCGTGCGTGCGTGCGTTGTGCTATATTCGTCTGGTGCCAGGCTGTCTATAGAATGCGTTTCGTGTAATGCTCAACTCCCTCCGCCACCAACTCTCTATGCTGTACTCTCTTTCCCTCTCTCTTTTTCTCTCTTTTCTACTTAAATATATTATATTCGTATACTCACACAAATACATTAGCATATATATATATATATATATATATATATATATATATATATATATATATATATATATATATATATACATATATATATATATATATATATATATATATATATATATATATATATATATATATATATATATATATATATATATATATATATATATATTAGTGAAATATTAGTATCTTGCTAAAGTTTACTAAAACGTTAGTTTGAGAAGAAGAGATGTAGAAGGAAGGTAAAATAGAAAAAGTTTTGGGAAAGTCAATAATTTTTTACGAAATTGTTCTAATACCTGGGTTTCAAATTGGAATTAAACATATTACGTACAATACGCCTATTTTTCTCAATCTTAAAACTACACCATGCTTAAGAATATAGATATAGAAAATATACGCTTAATAAATTCTAAAATTACGCACTTTTTAAGAAACCAAACCCTTAAAATATAAAATACATCTTATCAACTATATAAAGACCAATTTGTGAATGATCACCTTAAAATAAAAATACTTAAACAACCTGTTTACATACGCATGCAAAAGAAAAGTATTTTAATTATAATATTTTAGTGATAATAATTGTGTCTTTATATTTAAAATAATGATTGCGCGCGCAATTTAAGATGTTTCAATATTTCATGGGGGGGGAAGGGGAATTTTATTTTGTGAAGGACTGTTCCTTCGTTTTTCTCTGGCTGATCCTGTGAGAGGCGGAGCAATGTCCTCTCTCAACTGACTTCTGTGAGAGAAACTTTTCCTCTCTATTTTGTTGCTTGCTTCTTACGAAAGAGATTTCTCTTCCTTCTCGTGACGCCTGCTTCTGCGTCGATTGGCTCTGGGAGATTGGGAAACTTTTCCCTTAAAATTATTAAAAAAAATTACTGTAAATTTTAATTAAAATTCTTACTATGAGCCTCCTGGCTAAATATGCGGTGTAGAGTTTCTCTTTCTCGGTGGAGTGGAGGTTGTATGGGCTTTGTTTGGATGGCTGTTTGCAACGCTGTTTGACTGTTTCTCTGAAGTTCCACGTATCCGATCCGTCCGGATTTATCCTGGCAAGGTCGCCAGATGTGGAATTGTGCTTTCTGCGACCACTCGTCGACACAATTGGTTTGGGTTAATGAGTAGACACCATGTTGTTTCCACTCTTTTATTATTAGGGGTGTTTTAGCCCCTCACACTCGACAAACAAAGCCCGTCTCACTTAAGACAAGTTTGACTCCATAACACAACCTAGTCACAATAGACTAGGCCCATCAAAACAACCTAAGGGTCAATAATTATTGATAATTACATGATCCAAATTTAGCATTTATAAATAATAATGAATACATATTATTAATTATATAAAATTATCATACTCATCAAAATAAAGTAATTATAGTATATGCATGCTCATTAAAAATCATTTATTTTTAATTACAAAATTATGGCACCATGAGCGAAAAATATACGGAGAATTTCCAGTAAAAATATATATTCATGAACAACATTAGTTATACATTAACAATCACTTTTATATTTAATTACAAATTCTGGCACCATGAGCGAAAATATATTGAAATATTTCAAATAAAATAATCATACAATAAAATGAACAACACTTAATTGAACATCGAAATTTATACCACCGCTGAAAATAAGAGAATTATTAAAGGTTTTAATTACTAAATGTTTTAATTACCTCCGACTCCTCTTTTTTAAAGACTGTCGAGAAAACTCATACACGGTGGAATACTCTAGTATTCTTTACTATTTTTACCTGTATTTTACGAAAGAAGAAATATACATTGTAATAAAAAATTTAAAATTATGAATAGAGTATATACACAGTCATATATATATATATATATATATATATATATATATATATATATATATATATATATATATATATATATATATATATATATATACATATATATATCACAGTATATATATAGGTATATTAATATATATACTTAGGCTTGGGGAATATTAATACTGGGGAAAGTATATCCTCTGCTTCGAATCACACTTCACACACCCCGTTTCACTCTTACCTTGCGTAGCCACTTTCAGAACCCCAACCTTACTATTCGATGGTAGCAGAGCTAATGACGCTCCCAATGCAGGGAAAAAGCCTGGATGCCTCTCGCTGGGCTCTTAGTCATCACATCAAGGAATGCATAGCCAAAAAACGTTCAAGAACGAACATTGCAACAAGTTTATAGAACTTTGAATCTTAAACACAGAGGTGATTGAGAAGATAGGTGGCTTATTGGAGATTTACTATGTAAGATTTTGTTTACAGAACTTAGGTATTTCTTAGGGCGGTGTTTGAGCATGTAAGAAGCTTTGGGACCTCTTGCAACACATATTGTTGATTCGCTTTATTTGTGGCACACAAACTTACTCACGACATATATATATATATATATATATATATATATATATATATATATATATATATATATATATATATATATATATGAGAATAAAGTTTTTTTAAAATCAAAAATTATCCATAATTTTTTTTTTTTTAGCATTTCATTTTTCCTTACATGAGATATAAAAAAAATTCATTAAAAAAAAACGAACAGATTTATTTTCTTCAAATTTGGTACCAAGCTCACATATAAACGTGTAAACAAACTGACGTTTATATTAAATGTTTTGGTAGACGTAAGGTGGTGTCAGCCATGGTTGACTATTCTCTGTTCAAAAATTTTAAAAGTACTTTTCAGAGATTGTAAATTTTTTCTAAAAAGCAATGATTATAAGGTGAGGAAAAATGAAATTTATTGCTACACAACGTCGGAGTGTGTGTGTACGAAAAATTAAAATATATTCAAAATTAAAAATATTCATGGCAGTTTTTGTGGAAATTCAAAAAAAAAAAAATTCTCTTAATCAGAGTAAAACCGAACAGTTTTTGTTTGTTTTTCATAAAATTAAAGAAATAAGCTGTTCATCAAAAAAACATTTACTTTTATCGGTTTGGAATAGTTGAGATTTTGCTATGAAGTCTCCCCTTAAGAGAAGACAGAAAAAAAAGCTTCCAATAAATCTTTGGTGTTAAACGTTTTCCATAACTTTATTAATGTAATCGTGGAAATACAATTGTAAATGTTCAAATCTTTCGCGTCACCCCTGAAGGGAAGCTGCGTCACCCAAAGGTGACACGTCAAATTCTTGAAAAATCTTTAAATAAAAATAATGACTGAATTATAAAAATGAGACTGGCCTATATTATGTGATATTTATTTGAATAAAAAGGTTGCAGCAATCTAACTATAGTTGGAAAACAAATCATCAATCTTTCATCTGGTTATTGGATTTATAATAATTCAGTCAAGTACATATATATAGTCAAGGTTCTGCCCTATATAAAAAATTGGCTGAATTACAAATATAAAATGGAAAATGATGAAAGACTGGTTCAATTCTGAATGATTGCAAATTTAGTTACACTGGATAATTATGCAAGCATAGAAAAAAATGAGCATAAATGTAGCCTATCTATGAAGTAAGCCTATGGCCTAGCTTAAGGATTTTGGTTTTATATTATAGATAACTTCAAAATTAAAAAAATTTTTTTGCAGAGTTTATTTTTTTTTAATACACTTCAGGTTTATCTTCCCGGGGGCAAGAATTAAAACTCGGCTGCAAACAAGTTGGTGGCGCTGGTTTGGGATAGCCGGCCTTAAAGTTCGATTTCCTCTAGTCCCCCCGTGTTACCCTCTGAGAAGGGGATAAAGCAAGTTAAAAGGAAGTTTATATATATATATATATATATATATATATATATATATATATATATATATATATATATATATATATATATATATAACATATATATATATATATATATATATATATATATATATATATACTCAGTGGACCTCGTGTGGACTTTGAGTTAGAGGGGCTGCATGTTATATATATATATATATATATATATATATATATATATATATATATATATATCTATATATATATATATATATATATATATTCAATGACTATTACGTTATCTTTCTTGCTTCTTTTATTTTCCCTTCAGTCTACAGTATTCTGCGTCTTTCACCATGTCTAATAAAACCAACGATGCCGGAACATACATCTCAACCATTCTTCGTGGCCAACTGGGCTTTGGTTTCAGCTCATGACGCAGTCTCCCTGGCTTCCAATAAGTGAAGGACAAGTACTCTGGGCTGCTCAACCCTCACCCGAATCTTTTTCTCAAAATCGAGATGGTCTCACGCCGCAATATCCGCTTCTTCAACACCTTACACTACTCTAAAAAATAATTATCTCCCTTTTTGGCTCCAAGCGAGATGAGCAATTAGAAACTCTGTCGTGGCGTCTCCTGGGCGACCAAAACCGTCAGGAGATTGATTGTCAGGATGCTGAACTTGTTGGGCGGCACTCCATCTTCACGGGAAGAGAAAATAATTCGCACCCTCTTCCTTCAGAAGCTGCCTGCGCCATAGTGTCTTACATTCCCTCAGCGGCGTTGTCCCTCAGTGACTTCGCCTCTACAGCGGATAGGGATCCTGCGACGCTCCTACTCCAGTTTCCAGCGCTTTCGCTGTATCTTCCTTATCTCCGGCTTCTTCTACTCCTTCTCCCCACGAAGCAGCTGCTTACACATGAAACATTCCCCAGTACTCTACCACCGCCCCCGCTGCTCTTCCTTCCTCTCTGCTTATGTACTTTCTGTTAGTTCACCTTCGTAATATTGTTTTTTTCACCAATTTTAACATATTACATTTTGCTATACTTCCTTCTTTTTCATCTCTCGATGCTCGTGTTACGGCTCTGGAAGCGGGTATGGCTGAGGTGAAAACTGCTCTTCTGTCTCTCACTACTTCTATCAACAATAATACTTTTCGTTCCCGTAATCGTTCTTCATCTAACCATCGTTCTTCTCGTGGCTATCGTTCCCCTTCTGCCTCTTCTACACATCAGCGCCAGTATCCTCACGGGTATTGTTATTATCATCATACCTATGGGTTGACGCGAAGAAATGTGCATCTCCCTGTTCTTTTCAACAGGGAAACTCGTCAGCTGGTCCTTCATAGGAGCGTCGGGGGATGCTGGTTCTTCTTCTTCTCCCCCTATTTCACAGGATGCTCTTCATGTTTATGATCGCTCCACTAATCATTTCTTCTTGGTCTATTCTATCGCTAGACTTTCTCTGGTCCCTAGGGGTCCTACGCAGGACTCGGCTGTACCTCTTCTTGGACGTCAACTTTTCGCTGCAAATGGCTCTTTTATTTCGGTTTACGGAGAGCGTTTGTGCAGGCTGGATCTTTCTCTTCGCCGACAATTTCCGTGGGTTTTTCTCGTCGCTGATATGACACAACCAATTCTTGGCGCAGATTTTTTGTCACATTTCTTTTCACGTGACCTCCACGTAACAACGTCTGGTTGGTGAACGCCTTTATACTATACAGTTGTATTATTTCTTCTGCACTGAAAAATTATTTCCTGCTATTGCTCCTTCTTCTTCTTCGGTCGTCTTTCCCACTTTCTTACCCTTCTTTCAGAGAATTTCCTCTTTATTTGCATCATATGGAGACCACTGGCCCACCCACTTTTGCTCGAGCTCGTCGTCTCCCACCAGAGAAACTCAAGGCCGCCAAGGCCGAGTTTGACCATATGTTGCAGCTTGGCATCGTGCGCCCCTCCAAGAGTTGTTGGTCTTCTCCACTCCACATGGTTCCTAAAGGCACTACAGGCGACTGGAGACCTTGTGGGTGACTATAGCCTTAGATTCTGCCCAGTTCCGATGGATTATCCTGTCCTTCACCTCTCATCTGGCTGAAGACACTATCTTTACCAAACTTGAGCTTAATTCGAGCCTACCACCAGATACCAGTGGCTGCAGATGACATCCCCAAGACAGCTGTAATCACTCCGTTTGGCCTCTTCGAGTATACGAGGATGCCTTTCGGTTTGAGAAATGCAGCTCAGTCATTTCAAAGGTTCATTGATTCCACTCTTCGTGGTCTTCCGTTTGCCTGGGCTTATCTAGACTATCTTCTCGTTGCTTCCTCTTCTCCTGAGGAACATGAAGATCACTTACGTGCTGTTTTTGGTAGGTTGAATGACGCAGGAATTCGTCTCAATCCTGCCAAGTGCGTATTCGGTGCGTCTTCTCTTACTTTTTGGGTCACACGGTCTCTGCTGGGGGAATTTCCCCTCTTGTAGATCGTGTTGATGCTATTCGCGCCTTTCCCCTCCCTCAGAATAAAAATCACACTTTTGTACTAGTTAATTTTTATCATCGATTTTTGTCCTCGGCTGCTGCTCTTTTAGGCCCTCTTACAGCTCTCATTCGTCCTAAAAAGCGGGGCAGTTCGACAAAGGTAGACTGGTCTGCTGAGGCTCGGTCTGCTTTTGAGGCTTCAAAAGAGGCTCTTGCCTCTGCCAATCTTCTTGTCCACCCACAGGACTCTGCACCTACAAGGGTACAGGTGGAAGCCTCCGACTTCGCTGTCGGCGCTGTTCTCCAACAATTTCTAAATGGCGTTTGGTGTCCCCTTGCTTTCTTTTCACGTAAGCTTCAACCTGCTGAAACACGGTATAGTGCTTTTGGCATTTACCTTGCTGTGCGCCACTTCAGGTACTTCTTGGAAGGTCGGGAGTTTCATATCCTGACCGACCACAAACCTATTACTTATGCTATGGTTTCTCGCCACGAAAGGCACTCTCCGAGAGAAGCACGCCATCTTGAGTATGTCTCTCAATTTACAACGGACATACGCCACATCTCTGGAGTGGATAATTTCACCGCGGATGCACTTTCCCGGATTGAAATTAACGCTCTTTCTCCTATTCCTGACATTGATTATGAAGCAATGGCTACGTGCTAAGAGGAAGATCATGTCGATCTCCAACAGGACTCTTCTCTACAGCTGCAGTGGCTCAAACTCCCCGGCATTGAAGAGACTCTATTGCGACACACCTTCAACTGAAGTAATCCTCGTCCTTTCGTCTCTCTTTGCGCAAAGGCTGGTCTTCCGCAACCTCCATTCGCTCTCACACCCTGGCATCGAGGCTTCACGCAAACTGGTAACAACTCGTTTTGTGTGGCCTCAAGTCAATGACGACGTGGCGAATAGGACTCGCTCTTGTATGTCTTGTCAACGTTCTAAAGTGCAAAGGCACACTAAGGCTCCCTTAGGCACCTTCTTGGTTCCTGGTGAACGCTTTGAGAGGGTTCACATTAACACCGTTGGCCCTCTTCCTCCTTCTTATGGCAAGCGATACATCCTCACCTGTATCGATAGGTTCACCCGTTGGACGGAAGCTATTCCCCTCTCTGTCGCTACTGCAGAATCTATCGCTAAAGCTTTCTTGTCCCATTGGATTTCTCGGTTTGGCATTCCTCTCTCTGTCACGACGGATCAAGGTCGCGTTTTTGAATCCTTCCTTTGGAAGGATTTGATGCGCTTGCTTGGTTCTGAGAAGATCCACACGACTAGTTTTCACCCTCAGGCAAACGGGATCTGTGAAAGATTTCACCGCCAGCTTAAAGCCTCTCTCATGGCGCATCCTCAACTAGAACACTGGACTGAAGCTCTTCCTTTAGTTATGCTTGGCATACGCACTGCCATTAAGGAAGATCTTCAGTGTTCAGCTGCCGAACTCGTCTATGGCTCTACTCTTCGCCTGCCTGGTGAGTTCTTTTCTCAATCTTTTCCTGCTTCTACTGCTGATCCCCTTTCGTATCTCACACGCTTGAGACGCTGTGCCCTTTCTTGGAGACCTACTCCTACCCGACAACACAAGGTGCACTCCTTCGTTCCGAAGGATCTTTATTCATGTACTCACGTCTTTGTGAGGCATGATTCGCACCGTTCTGCTCTCCAACCCAAGTACGATGGACCTTTTCCTGTGGTACTTCGGAAGGAGAAGTTCTTCACAATACAACGACCCACACGCACAGAGGTTGTCTCGATCGATCGTCTCAAGCCTGCTTATTTTGAGGCGAATCCTCCTGATGTCCCGGATTCGGAATTTCGTTTCCATTGGCAACACAATATTCTTATACTACTCCTGTCTCTCCGCCTCCTTCTTTCTTTTCCTTCAGATTCTCCACCTCCTCTTACCTGACCCTCTTCCTTTTCCCCCTCACCACCAGCTCCAATTCTGGCTGAGACGAGTAATGCCTTGGACCCACTAGCTCCGACTCCATCCCTGCCTGCTCGTCCCATAACTCGTTCTCAAACACGCACTCATGCTTCCAATGCTCCGACTCCAGCTTCCCGTCCTACCTTTCGTTCTCCCTTGTTACCGTCTACGTCAAGGGGTAGATCGAGTAGAGGTTAACAGGTGAGATGGCCGAAACGCTTCCTAGAGTAATTCACTTGGACCTCTCCTCTGGATGAGGGTTATATAGCATGAGAAGTTTGGATAAAACTGCACCACTACGTAAATATAATCTGTGATTTACATGTTCGCAACGCGTGGCTTGTTTATATCACTCTGATGCAAGGAAAGTTACGTTGCAGATGCTTGAATTTTCGTCCTCTTATTTTCAAGTTTTTACTAATTACCAAAACAGTCAAAGGTGGGCACCGTTAATGAGAAAGTTAACGCCGTTAATCCTTAATCGTTAACAAAATCGACTGTTAATTTTTCTCTCTATGTCGATGAACTTGCGTTATATATAGCCGGTGCCAGGCTGCCTTTTCTCGAATGGCAACTTCAACTAGCTATTGAGAATATTTCACAATGGGGTAACTCCCATGGCTTCCATTTTTCTCCCACCAAAACCTCAGCAGTGCTTTTTAAGAAAAAAGGGAATCGAAGAACTTGCCACCTTCTTCCAGCGAACCTAACCTTATATGGTTCGCCCATTCCTGTTACTTCACAGGTCAAATTTCTATAACTCATTCTAGATGACCACTTAACATATGCACCGCATATTAAACACCTGAAAACAACTTGTCATCTCGCCTCAAAATCTCGGGGTGCTGATCGCAAGTCCCTTTTACGTCTCTATATCGCTCTAATTCGATCGAAACTAGACTATGGCTGCGCAGTATACGGCCAGACCTCCACAACACTACTACAGCTACTAGATCCCATCCAAAATGAGGCGATCCGTATCTCCACTGGAGCCTTCCGATCGTCCCCCCGGGTGAGCCTTGAAGTTAAAGCCAATGTGATGCCACTATCTCTTCGAAGAGAATACATCATGTGCACAAGTTATCTTAGTTTTCAAACCCCAATACCGTCTGCTCTGATACAGATTCTGCAGGAGGTACCTCAGAATCCTAATTACTGGGCATTTGCAAACACGGTTCATAACATCCCTTTGCAAAAGGTGCCGCCTTTCTCTTACGACGAAGGGTACACACCTTGGCTATTCCCCGCTATCACCATTTGCTTGGCTCTGACCTCTCTCTCCAAATCTAGCCACCCTACTGCCCTGTTAAAAGCATCATTCCTGTCTCATTCCGTAGTCCACGATAAATTTACTCCAGTGTTTACTGACGGCTCTAAAACAGGGGACAGTGTGGGTGCATCTGCTGTCTTTCCTGACCGCAACCTCTCCCATACCCTCCCCCCTTATGCTTCAATTTTTATTGCAGAATTAATGGCTATAATGATTGCCCTTTCTCGAATTCTAATCCTTAACCAAGATCACTCATGTCATTTATTCAGATTCGCTTAGCGCGCTACAAACGCTTAAAACCCCTTATTCTAAAAACGCAATGGTATCAGCTGTACAACAATTTCTTCGGCTGCTCCACTCCCGTAAGAAACAAATTATTTTATGTTGGACCCCTTCTCATGTAGGGGTAACTGGCAATGAAATCGCTGACAGAGAGGCCAAAATGGCCGCCTCCTCTTCTCGGAGTTGTTCCAGGTACCTCCCGGATGCCATTCGACAAGGCCGCCTCCCATCAACTGATTACTATCCTGTTCTCCGACAAGGTTTTCGATCCAGTTGGCAAGAGTGATGGACGAGTGATCGGCGGGGAGGGAAACTCAGAAACATAAAGCCGAGCATTGGTGAGTGGTCTTCCTCCCACAGACGAAAGCGCTTACATGGTGATACTTGCACGCCTCCGTATTGGCCACACCATTATCACTCACAGTTACTATTTGTCACGGAACCCTCCTCCCATTTGCAAATTTTGCCGTCGCCACACCCCGCAATCTGTTCACCATATCTTCATTGATTGTTCCCATCTGGACCCTATTCGCCGCCGTCATTTTCCTACGGTTTCCAACCATTGATGATGCCTTTAACTTCTTCCAGCAAGTTATCATCACAGCAGCAGAAGCTTGAATCCCGCTACCTTCCTAAGGTAGGCGTTCGGCAACCCCTTGGTGTTTTCAAGAGTGTGCACAAGATAATCGGGAGAAGAAAAACTCTACAGGCAATACAAAAGGACCGGCTTCATCCCAAACCTGATTGTTTTTAAATCAGCTGCGACGAGATCTCGTCGAATTAATCGGCAAACACGTAAACAATATTTTCGAACTTATACTTCGACTGTCAACTCCACAACTCCCCTTTCTCCAGTGTGGAAAGTTGCACAGAAAATGTCTCGCTGCTCCACAATAAATAAACACAAACAGTGTATATAAAGCATAAATCCCGGGAGCGTAACCGCGCCCACCATAGGCCCAGAGCATAAAACCCTCCTAGAATCCCCACCCTGTAGGGTGGGCCGTGGGTGTGGCCTCGGGAAAGCTCCCAGGAACCCCGCGTCCAGTCCCGAAGATGGAAAATAATAGCCATGCACCACACGAATAAGACGCGAAGCCCAAGATTATGCGCCCAAGTGCAGGGCAGCCTGCTCACTGGCTAGGCAAGGTTCTGGTCCCCAAAAAGAGGCGGCCAGCAGAAAGGCGAGAATAACCGGTTTCTAACTTGTACCCTAACCCAGGTAGGAAGGAGGACAAGATGAACATATGACACACACAGAGACAGCCAGGTAGTCACCAGGAATCAGGGGAATGGAGAGACCCTCAAAAGAGAGATCAAGAGTACGTAGAGTAGTACGTACAGAGAACGGAGAAGGGACGGGTATGATGAACAGGATAAGGACAATAACAATAACAATAAGTAATAATAATAACAATAATAAATTAAGAATAATAAAAATAATAATAATAATAATAATAATAATAATAAAAATAATAACAATAATAATAATAATATACTATATAACATAAATGGAAAGTAGGGCAACCACAAAAAAAGGGCGGAAAAATCAAAACAAAAAAGTACGTCTTCGCAGATACCATTCGAAAAAGGTATCTGGCAAAAAAGGAACCCTCTGCTAGTTATCCTGACGGCGACAGCACGGTTGGCCTCTGTATAAGCTCTCTCGTCCCCCGGAACACCCACATGGGAAGAGATCCAACCAAACTCAGTGACCCTCCCATTCAATTGAACAGAGGCGATAACTTTTGGACAGATGAAACCAAAGGATTCCTCGTTGACCGATCGAGCAGAGCCAAGATACCGCCTCTAGATGATGATGATAATAATAATAATAACAAGAGGTAAATGAACAGTTTGGAAGGAGGATGAATGGGGACATACAAGGGAATAGGAAGCGCGAAAGTTTAAGAATGAGAATAAGGGGAATCTGCTTAGAATAATGAATAGGGATGGTGCTCTTGTAACTGATGAAATGGATGCGAGGGGAGTGTGGAAAGAACACTTCGAAAATCTTTACAATATTAACAGTAATGAAGAGGTGATAGTGAATGTATGTGGGTTTGATGGTGCAAGACGGAATAGGTATTTTGGGGATGAGGTTATTAGTAAGGAGGAGGTAATGGGTAGGGTGAGAAAGTTGAAGAATGGTAAATCTGCAGGTATAGATGAAATTACTGGTGAAATGCTCAAGAACGGAGGCGAGATGGTGATTGATTGGATTTGGAAGTTGTAAAAAAAGGGTTTTTGGAGGGTATAGTTCCGAAGGATTGGAGGAGAGTTGGTAATAGTACCCTTTTATATAAGGGTAAGGGAGAAGGGGAACCTGTAGAAATTATAGGGAATAAGCTATTGAGTGTTGTAAGGAAGGTATATGCTGGTATTTTGGTCAAAAAAGTACGTCGAGTGACTGAAGGACTGATTGGTGAAGAACAAGGTGCGTTTAGGAGTGGTAGAGGATGTGTGGATCAAATCTTTACATTGAAACAAATGATTGAGAAAATGAGGGAGAAGAATAAATTGTATTTAGGTTTTATAGATTTGCAACAGGCGTATGATAGAGTTAATAGGGAAGCTTTATGGCAGGTGTTAGTGATATATGGTGTTGGTGGTAGGCTTCTGAATGGAATCAAAAGTATGTATGACGATAGTGAAGCGTGTGTAAGAATAAATGGTGTCAATGGTGATTGGTTTAGGATTAATAGCGGAGTGAGACAGGGTTGTGTTATGTCTCCTTGGTTATTCAATTTATATATGGATGGGGTTATGAAAGAATTCGAGGTGGGGATGGCAGGAAATGATGTTAGAATGATGGAGAATGGAGATGAGTGGAGGGTGCCCTACCTATTATATGCGGATGATTTGGTTCTGTGTGGTGAATCTGAAGAGAGTTTGAGAGGATTGGTAGAGAGATTTGGCAGGGTGTGTAAAAGGAGGGGCTTGAAAGTTAACGTGGATAAGAGTAAGGTTATGGTTGTGAGTGAGGACAGTCCTCAGTGTGAAGTTATGTTAGATGGTGAGCAGCTGGAACAAATGTCTGAGTTTAAATATTTAGGGTATGTGTTGGATGAGAAGGGAACGGATGATGCAGAGTGTAGTAGGAAAGTTGTGAATGGCAGGAAGGTGGCTGGTGCAATTAAATCGTTGGTGAATGTAAAAGGACTAAGTCTTGAGTGTGTTAGGTCTTACATGAGGTATGTTGTTACCTGTGTTATATTGTATAGTAGTGAGACTAGAGTCTCAGAAATAAGAAGTATAGATCTAAAGTTCAATGTGTTCAGATGGACAATCTTAGGGGAGTGCTAGGTGTGAGAAGAATTTATAAAATGAGGAATGAACTTATTAGAGAGTTGTGTGGTGTGAAGAAAGGGGTAAATGAGAGAATAAATGAAAGTATGTTGAGATGGTTTGGTCATATGGAAAGGATGAATGATAGTCGGTTGGTTAAGCGGATGTATAGTGGCGAGTGTGTTGGGAACCGACCGGCTGGGAGACCGAAGAAAAAGTGGATTGAATCAGTAAACGAATGTTTGAAGGAGAGAAATGTGAGTTTGGTAGAGGCGAGAACAAAGGTGTATAACAGGAGTGAATGGCGTAGCGTGGTGGTATGGTTGTGGCCCACTCTGGGGCCATGGCTGAAACTCCTCGGCACTTGGTTATTCACCATGGTGAGGGTCCGTCGCTGTTCCATGAAGCTTTGGGGGACTTTCTGACTGCGACGAGTTCTCCTCCCTAATTAATAGGTATAAAAGGAAGGTAAGGCTGGGCTTTCTTTCTGACTTTCTTTGTCGTGTTCTTCACGCTTTTCTTTTCCGATGCTCGTAACGGACCTTACTCCCATTCTTGGGAAAATAGAAGGAAGATCAAGAATAATAATAATAATAATAATAATAATAATAATAATAATAATAATAATAATAATAATAATAATAATATTTTATGTAAATCCACTATTATAAGAAAGTAATATTAAAGTCAAAAATAAAATTTCAACACATTAAGTCACCACAAATTTGTTTTAAAAGCTCCCAAAAAAAGACAAAAACAGAAAATATCCTATCTCAACTTCGCCAGTAGGAAAATCATATCCACTCCTCAGAGAGGGTGTCGTAAGTCTGAGAACTCTAAAGAAGGGGGCTTACAGCCATCCTGGAGGTTCAAAAGGTAAGAGTTGCAGACTTCTCCTCTCAGAGTCGCTTCTTCGGATTTTCTTTCCTTAAAAGTTAATAAGAAAACACTTCCCATCAAGATCGATCTTTCAGGACTTAAACCATTGTTGAAGACTAATGTAATCGTTGCAATATTTCGCCTCCGAACTCGAGGTATCTTCTCACAAGTGGTAATTGAAGCCAATTTTTGAAATGTATTAATTTTTAATTATTTTTGGCTTAAATATTACTTTCTTATAATAGTGAATTTACATAAAATATTTCTATTCGGCATTTCCACAAATAAATTTCATTTCTGCCTAAAAAAACTGGCCCCTTGTATGTAATATGCCTCACATCTGGGGTGGTTCCACTCACAATGCTCTCCTTGAAAAGGTGGAGTCTAGGGCTTCTCGTCTTATCAACTCTCCTGCTCTCTCAACCACTCCAGTTGTACAGGAACCTTCTTTTATTATCGCTATTAAGCAACGGACATGTTGTTCTTAAACTCTCCAGTTCGCATACCTTCCTCAATATTACATGTACTCCACCGCTAGAGTCTGAATACATTCCCTTTATCTATTTTACATAACTACCTTTGGCGTCCAAACTTTCAAACGACGTGGATCGGGGCATGTCCCATATGAAAATAAATTGGACCTAGCCTGGAAATTTTCCTCACCTCTGGTGGAATTTAGGTCTCCGGACTTTACCCACTAGTAGAAAAGAAATGGGGGGGAAAAATGTCGGGGGAATACAACGCCATTGGTAACAACTTAAACTGTCATAGAACAACTAAGGGAATATGTTCAAATCAGAAGCTATTGAGAAGATACACGAAAACCGGGAAAAGGGAAGGCGGATCTTCACCATATTTTGAAGTAAAGAATACAGTTCAGAGCATTAGGAAGTGTTCGAAATATCTGCATAAAGAAGCAGGGAAAAAAAATGAAAATTTAAATAAATTTTTAAGTCTTCTCATTTTATACTCTAAAGAAAACTCTAAATCATTGGAGGTTCAAACAAATACAATCTAATTAAAACTTTACTAACAAAATCAAAGGCATTAATTTATAGTTTAGTAAAAAATAATACTTAAATATACAAAACAATATATATATATATATATATATATATATAGCGGCGCACGAAAACGCGGGAAAGGTTCACGATAAAATGCGAAAACGGTTAAACACCCAAATTGAGGGACTGAACGAAGTACAAC
>JABUQX010133630.1:7500-27403 GCA_015478945.1 Trachelipus rathkii
AGTCGGTTGGTTTTAAGCGAATGTATAGTGGTCAGTGTGCTGGGAATCGACCGTCTTGGAGACCGAAGAACAGGCTGATTGAGTCAGTAAAGGAATGCCTGGAGTAGAGAAATGTGAGTTTGGCAGAGGCGAGAAGAAATGTGCATACTAGGAGTGAATGCCGGGGTTTTGTAAGAGGGTATGGTTGTGACGAGACGAGATGCCATAGTGAGGGTCCGTCGCGGTCCCGTGAAGCTCTAGGGTGAATCTTCTGACTGCGACGAGTCTCTCACTAAAGGTAACAGGGGCGGTAAGGCTGGAGCATTCTTTTCGACTTGCGTCATAATTCTTCTACTATTTTTTTGTTGGGTCATTCTAGCACATACCCCAGTCCTTGGGGAAAGATGGTGGGGATGATTGATGAATGATGACATATATATATAGTATATATATAACTATATATATATTATATATATATAATAATATATAATATTTATATAATATATATATATATATTATATAATAATTATATATATATATATATATATATATATATTATTTGTTACATTCACACTTTGCCCGCTTGAGCGGGGTAGTGGTGCGTAACGCCTCCCTCCCCATTGCACACCCCCCTCTCCTTCGCCCTCATATACCAAACCTATTCTCCACCATTCCCACCACCCTATCTACTCGCAACACACAACTAATCCCTCTTTCCTCCCCCCATTCTCCTCCTCCTCCATCACTCTTACTTCCATCATCCACCTCCTTCTTGTCACTCCCCCCCATTCATCTCTCCTTCCTCCCCTCCGCCTCCCAACCTCTTCTAACCACTCTCTGCTTCTCCATTCTCACTAAATGCCCATACCATCTTAACATTCCCTTATCCGCTCTTCCCACCAGACTTGAAATGCTCCAATCACACTCTCCTCACAACCCTATCTCCTATTCCTCTCCCTTCTGCTAACCCCACAAACCGCTCTCAACCCCTTCATCTCAAATACTTCCAACTTTTTCCTGGACCTAGCATTCAACCCCCACGTTTCACACCCATACAACACCGCTGGTACACCGATTTTTTCAAACATACTTATCTTAACTTTCCGTGATAGATTCCCCCCTTTCCATATTCCTCTCAGACCACTCAAAGCCTCCTTCATCCCTACTCTATGTTCTATCTGCTCCTTCATCCCTCCCCCTTACCAAAATATATCTATATATATCTTAAAAATCCTTTACTTATTCCAATACTACCCCCTCCTAACTCTAAGACTACTTTACGCTATATTCTTCTTCCAGTTTAAAACCTTTTATTCAGGAAAGTCTTCACATTTAGATACTATATCCCGTTTCTTACCCAAAAGAATTTATGAATTTTTATGCTTCACATGGACGATAGTTGACATCATACCTTACAGCATGGTCACTATCATTCCCTTCTGATCAAAATTCATATAAAGCTTATAGAATGATCCTTTCCTACTCCAACTCATTTGCAACACATCTCCATAAAACAATTGAAAAGCACGGCGACATTACAGCACCCCTGCCTCAATCCACACACCGTCCCAAATCTCACTCTCCCCTCCTTCTAACACTTCTCACACACATCTACTATTCCTATAATAAATCCCTTAATACCTTTCCCTAAATTCCCACCGCCTACCAACCATTTCTCCAACAAAACCTCTCCACAGTTCACCCCGTATTCTAACTCTATCATAGCTTTCTCTAAATCTAAAAAACATCCATACACGTTCCCCTTACCTCTCAATACTTTTCTCCAAAGCATCTTTAGTGTGAACACTGTCCACAACACCCTCTTTCCCTCCTACCATCCTCCTTGTTTCTTCCCATTCTCCCCTTCGTCTAAACCTACTTATCTCCCAATCAGTATTCTTCGTTACACTTTTCCCTACCATCACACTTAAAAGACATAACCTCTATATATTTCCACAATTCCATCCTAATCCCCCATTTCACCCCTTATACACGGGAGAACCAATACATCCAGTCCTCTGTCCAATCCGATGGTACCTCCCCACTTTCCTCCAACATATGTTATATAACCTATGCAGCCATTCTTACCACCCCTATACCTCCCTTCTGCAAATTTCCATTCTCACACCATCCAGACCTGCGGACTTTCCCTTTTTTCCTTTATTCACGGCCCTAATAATTTTCCTTCCATTATTGTAATTCATCCTCTCCCCCTCCCTCCACTCGTTTCCCATCCTCTACCTCTTGCATATCCTATCCTCCCCAACCCTACCACCCGTTCATGTCAATAGTCCCAGCTATAATATCTTCCCCATCCTCTTCCTCACCCTACTCCGCTCCTCCTATCCAACTCCCCTCTTCCTTTCGCTCCCTTAAAATCATCTCACCCCCAACCCCTTTCTTCCTCTTTGCCTTTTTTCATATTAACCTCTGTTTCCCAGAAACATCTTACCTCCCCGCATTAACCCAAAATTTTTCCACTTCTAAACTTTTCTACTATCCATGTCCTCTTTTGCTCTTCTCTTCGCCTCATGTCTCCCGCCCGCTTTGCTTCCACCTAACCCTTCTATACTCGCACAGCTATTCAGAGGGTAAAATCCAACCAAATTCATACATAATTCTATATCCTATTTCCTTTTTGACAAAGACATCCTTACAGTTCAATCACCTTCACCCTCTCTCACTATCATCCATTCCTCACTTCCTTTTCATCCTTTCCCTTTCGCACCTTATATCAGTCTGTAGGTTTACTTCCACAGTGAACCCTTCTATAGCCCTTCTTCACATCCTGCTTTTCTCACAATCCTCAGCAGACGAGAGAGCCGCCTCCACCTCTCCCAATTATCCCGTCCCTCTCACCGTTCTCCACTGTCCTCCATACCTCCTCCTAAACTCCCTCTACACGATACTATCTTCCTCCAAATTTTCCACAACCTTATCGACTTCACTCTCCTCCTTTAACATTCCCCTTTCCCTCACCGTCACCTCTCCTCCCCACCCTTATCCTGGCGATCACAATAGTGGATCCGATATCCCCCTCTCCCGCCCTCTAAACATCATTACATCCTAATAATTCCTTAACCATCTATCTTTCCCCATTTACACACCATAATCTAGTACGCCTTCCCCCCGTGTATCGATCACTCTTCCATGTATATTATGATTATCATTTTTTTTTAACTCAAGTATTCCCCCACTATCATTCTTCTGTCAACACATAACTATATCAGACTTTCTCCATTATCATTTCTTCTCCCCTACCCCAAAAGGGCCTATTATTCTTCCTACCTCCTCCCTTCCCTACTCCTCATTCAAATCTCCCATAGCAAAATTTTTTTTTTCATTTCCCCCAAAACTTTCCCAACACTTATTCAACTCCCTCATAATCTTCTCTCTCCTCCTCTCTCGCCCCATTCACTGGTGCATATGCACAAATAAAAACCCACATTTTCCCCCCCCAACTTTCACTTTTACCCACATTATCCTAGTACTCACCTGGTTACACAATCTCACCTTTGTCCCACATCTCTTTCTCATAACTATTCCCACCCCTCTCCTCGCCCTCCATCCGTCTGCTCACCCCGAATAACCATACCCAAAGGTGGTGTCAACCGGGTTATATGAGAAAGTTAACTCGCTCCGTTAATTTCTTAATTCCGTTTAACAAAAAATAACTTAACGCGTTATCATTAAACCGCGTTTATCGGTAAGAAGAAGTAGCGGAAAGTTAAGTTAATGTTAACCGTTAAACGTCTATATTTTTTTTTTTTTTTTTTTTTTTTTTTTTTTTTTTTTTTTTTTTTTTTAATAAATAACAATTATCATTTCGACTCACGGGCAGAGGCCCTATTCAATGCAGGATGTTGCCCATACGCCAAGAATTTCTTCCGCGCTAGCGCAAAATTACGCAGATGAACATAGACGCAGGTTTAAAGTGAGGGATATTAAATTAGTCAGGAAACAGCAGAAATGGACAGAGAAGTTCCACAGAAACAGTGTAGCGAAGGAAAAAAAGTAAACACCGCAAGCAAACTGCCTGGAGTTACAATATCTACACAAAACTCCGTGCGCAGATACAGCAACCCCTTGTGCCACTAAAGGGCGTCGAAAGGTGGTGGTACGCGACTGGTAAGTTCCCTCGAACACCTGCCGCTTGCGGTAACGGTGCCTATAGAAAGAGATAAAGCACCATACATCGCTCTCGCAAAGATAGAGGTTCCAACTGAACTGGAAGTACAATAACAGTTTATAAGCCTTTTGGCTTTTGACTCGACACCTGTTCCCAAAACCCGGGGGAAACAGAGACCTCAGATTGAGAAACGTACTTCTATATCAGAGGCCGGATGAGAAGCCCTTGTATAGCTGGCAGTAACCTTGAGAAGAGAAAAAAAAGTCTCGCAGTCTAAACAGAACCACCGTAAAGTTTTCTTTGAGGCACCGCCCCACAACCGTTGGTGAATGTGATGTTTCCAGACTTTTTTTTTAAATGTTAAGCCAAGGCATGTTTAGATTGTCAACGAGAGACGAAGAACCGTCGAAAGAGATCAGGAAAGTTAGAAGGTATTTAGAGAGGGAGATTTGTAGAAGTTGGGGTTTAAAGAATTGAATTTCACAAGGTTTAGATGTACCCACCTCGAAAATTCTATTCTATATGAATCGGATAAGATTAAAGACGAAGAGGCAATTTCTAAGAAAAGAATTGGATCAGAATTTGAAGATGATTGATATGAAATTGAAGGTCGATGTCATTCGCATGTTGAGTGAAAAGAGATTTGAAAAGAGCCAAAAACGGAAGAAAATAGGAATAAGTAGATGAGACGAGACCCTGAGGAACTCCACTATTTACAGAAAAAGAAAGAAGAAATCGTCCATCAACAACAGACCAGAGCCGACTTGAAAGAAAGCTAGACATAAGTAAGCAAAGAGAAGGATGAAAGATAAAGGAGAGGAGTGATGCGTGCCATACTCCGGTCAAATGCTTTGTATGAAAACGCCAACAATCGCAAGTCTGCCAAGTAGTTTAAGAGCGGAAAAACCAATAAATCGGTTAAACTAGGAAATATATCGCCATGTAGACTTTTGAACAACCAAAAAAAACAAGCCCCCGTTAAAAACCTGCGATCGGAAAGAAAAGAATGAGATTCCAGATGGTCTACGAAGTGAGTAGTTGCGAAGGGTTTCAATAGATCTTTGATCGAATACAAGTGGAGCTATAGGGCGATAATTAGACGAGGATCAGAGCGGCTTCTGTTTTTTCGGAATAGGTTGGAACATGTGCGTGCTTCCAACACCGCAGGGAAAGTGCAGTTAAGACAGAGAATAAGTTTAACGAGGGATAGTGTCAGCACGTAGCACATTCCCGTTCAATAACTCTTTTTTTCCAAATCCCTGTGTAAACATTACTACAACTGGATAAAGAGAACCGAGTAAATATAGAACACATTTGGAAGGCCATTGAGAGGAGCGTTTAGGAAATTTGGAGATAATGAAATACTGTTACAGAACTCGAATTCGGTAAGTACAGGCAAGTAAAAGTCGGTGGATAAGTAAAATATTGTTATATAACTCGAAAGTAGTGCTAACCACAGATATTACCCCCGGAAAATGTAGGAAAATTACGAAGCGGCTCGTTAATACTGTCCGTACTGGTTCTTTTCGAATCCTAACGAAAGCGTATAGTTAAAACAACATCGAGATGGGTGGGCATTATCTAACGGCAAAAATTTAACGAGTTAATTAAACAAACGGATTACGGCTAACGCGTGTAATGCCTCAACTTTGAGACCCGATACCCTGTATTTTTCCGAAATGGCTCACTCCTCTTTTCCCCTTCAATCTTACGTTTGCTGATATTCCCTAACATCATCCCAGTCATTCCTCGTATTCCTTTTTTCCTCTCAACTATAACTCCCAACTTCCTCCGAATCTTCAAATTCCCGTTTACCCTCTCAATCTTGCATGACACCCCATCCTATTGACACTCTCCTCTCTACCACAACTTGTCCCTCTTATCTTCTTCGTTATATACTCATTGAATCAATGGTCTGTACGCTTTACGGCCGGACCCAACCACTTAGTAACTGGGCTTTCGCCGGAAACCACAACACTTGTGAGACTACCACCTTCACGAGTCACGACATATCTAAACTCCACATACCTACACAACCTTACAAAGATTACCGGTAATCTCAAAGATTAATTATCACCATATAATCACCTATTACTACGCGATTAGCTCAAAATTTTTCTTAATCAAAAGTTTTTAAATAAATTGATATAACAACAATTTCTCGAGGTATTATATCTATTTCCTCCGAATAAGCAAGAATCCTCTTTCTTTCCAAATTTAGGCTCCCCCAATGGTCAGAATGTTTATTTACATTACGGTTTTATCTCACGTTTTAGCTAACTGCCTCTGTCCCCCTTTCTGCCTCTCACACATGGCCGGCCTCCGTGTCATCAACACGATCGCTTTTGAGGGATTGTTGCTCGTGCGAATTATTCCCCTGTTAAATTGAAATTCCCGTCCTAGAACTAATTTTATTCATATATCTAAAGAAAACTTCTCTCATCCACGTTTTGGAGAAAGTCATATTGTCAGATTCTCCATTAAAATTTGTACTAATTCCGCCACAATAATACTTCGCCCAAAACCGGAGACAGATAGATTCTCGCTTTTATGTCAACGAATATATAATCCACTTTCATAATAATCATATCATTCGAACAACCTTGTTTCCTTTAGTATGTACCCAAAATCTGGTTGTTTCCAAATCATTGTTACCAGCTGCACTTCCTTATTCTTAAACTTTTATGTCTCCATCAGCTTTCCGTACTCGGTCCATGATATGTGAAACTGTAACCCTTCGTTTTAGAAATGGATTTCTAATCGTCTATCTCATTCTGAGACTGACTTTCTCCTCTATCCAGTCTCCTCGTTAATATTTTAAAACGCATCTGGAACCTCCATATATTCCGCGTCCCTGCTGTCCCGCAAGTGTGACTCCTTTGAACGCCAGCTATTCTGGATCAACTGTATCCTAATTCCAGACGCTTAAGACCGAAGTCCCAATTAAATATTAGCTCTACCCTGGAAACGCTAAATACTTTTCTAAGTTCGTTTCCTGAAAACCAAAAGTATCACAAATTAATATAGAGCTATCCTGTAGTCTATAACTTTTAATACGAATGAAATAGATTTCTCTTTTTTCCCCATAAGCCGTACCCGTGCTTTACTAAAGGGGATACTTCAGCGTTTTCGAACCCTAAGGAGACGTCACCACCATTTCTAAAAGAGCGTTTTTTGCTTCATAAAAACGTTTTTTTTAGACGACAATAATTTTTTAATCAACTTTGGTTCAACACACGATTTCGGGTTTTTACATATCCCATTTGTTGATAAATTTCTAATGTTATAACAAAGTAAATCTATCTTGCGTGATTTTAAGAACCGCTAGCGGCGTAACATTCGATATCCACATCTCCTAATGAATCCCAGCTCCTTCCTATGCTTACGTTTAAAGAAACCCCACAGGTAGCCCTCTATCCTGCTCCTTTCAAAGTCTTTCCAGCAATTACTCTTTGGTTCCTTTAATCTAGCTGGAGTGATCCTAAAGGCTGTTGTATTTTCTGTTCCATTTGCACTCGCCCGATCAGTTGAACTGTGCACCCATAATCAATAGCCTCTATCGAACAAAGGTGATTTTTCTTGTTTAGTTTATTAGTTGTGCAGCGCCCTAAAGAATCTATTCTCTGTCCTGAATTGAGATACAATAACTCCAGCCATTCTCTTAATGTAAGGTATCTCGGATCTTACGCACGGAAAATAATCATCACTTTAGCAACATTATCTCAGCTCAGCAGAGCTCTCTCGAATTATATCAACAAACATGGTTACACATCAACTATCACAGGCATTATGTTTTACCAAGAGCACTAACAGAAATTCGTATCAACAAATTAATTAACGATTTTTTTGGGCCTTAACCTTTTTGACCTTTTCAAATTCAATCATAGAAATTTTGGATAATAATTCTCAAACTCGGGATTCAATCTAACCGAACTGGCATCTATTTAGTACGTTACCCTCTCTAGATTATAAACCGAAATAGCATACTCTGTACCCCTAACAAATTCAATCTGTAACCACAACTATCAAAATTTGTATTTTAATTTGCGCAATAAATTATCTTGTAATATATATAATATACATATATCATATTATCTATATATTATTAATATATTAACTATAATTATTATAGTATCTATCAGTATATATATCCTATGTACATACATATATATTAATCATTCAGACTTACCAAATCTTACCAGGACTTATTATAAAATTTTCATATAGCTTAGTACTATATATATTATCGATATACCTTATAGTATATATACTATATATATATAGATTATTATATATATATTATTATATATTACAAGTATGAATATATATTTATATATATGAAATATATATGATATATATACTAATATATCATTACTAATAATATATATATATATATATACTATATTATATATATATATTATATGTATATATATGTGTATACATATATAATATATATAAGATATTTTACACTATATACTATATATTATATAGTATAATAGCTATATATTTAATATTATAATATATAATATATAATAATACTTATAATACATCATATATATCTATATATAATATATTATATATACTATACAGGTATACTTACTGTTGCTGGTCTAGCTACTACATATCACCTAACTTACTAAAACTATTATTACCTATATTATTATTCTTTTACACACATACAGTATAGTATTCTATTTCAGTCATTACTCCATCCTTGTTGTAACCTAAATCTTCACATACTACTGCTTACATAACTATACTTACTATCACCCTATAATTTAGTCTTTTAGGTAACCACTCACTCTAACCTACGATTGTAGGGGCGGCTTAACTACAGTAAAAAAGACTGGAAGAAGTGAAATAGGTATGTGGTTGGGGATGAGTACGTTACAGTTAGGTTATGGAGGTGAGGTCAGAACGTTGACGGGAAGGTAACTAATTGTTTGAGCTAAGTTTACATCTGAATGCTGTACACTACTGGTGGCATAGAGTAATTATTACTGGTGAGCTTGACAATTAAAGGATGGATGACGATATTCGCAGGGTGACCTATAGAAAGGATTGGTGGAAGTTTGCTTAACAAAGCGTTTATCGGAAGGAATTGTCCCCGAGTGATTGTGTTATTGTAAAACGATTGAGCTTATAATAGTACTCGCTCCGGTTACTCAGGGTACTTCTGAAACTCATACAAGTGTGGAGCGTGGGGTAGGCCTACACTCTGCAATAGGGGGAATTTCGAGTTTTATTGCAGTTTTCCATAGGGGCATAGATTATTTGGGCTGGTATGTTGAGTAAGCGAAGAGTTATTCCCATAGTAAGTCAGATCTGGCGGTTTTTGTGCACCGAACACAGACACTACTTTAAGGTTCAGCCTACAAGTGACAAATAGCGGCACATAAGAACATTGAGTCGCGCTTCTGGGGGAATCATTAGAGTAGGAGGGAGGTTATCGCAAATTCTAATTATTATCTAGACACCAGGAGTTTAGATATGCCGTTGCATCACCATCGACCTACTAGTGGCGAGAGAGCTGAGAGAGAGCGAATTTAAGGGAAGTGTGATGAAGTGTGTTTCTTATCTACTGTTGAGAGTCGATACATTGATTACGTGTTGGTTTGAAGGAGGGCCGGGAGAACGTAACGCCCACGCTCACTGTGTGTCATTTTGTCTATCTTTATGGAAAGGTCGACATAGTGTCAGAGGTTAAGCACAGTGGAGGATCTCTCCTATTCCTCTTACTCCATCGTCCCCTCTCGCCTCAGTTAACTATCCCACTCCCCTCTCGACTTCACTCCCCTTTCGTGACCCGCACGCCAAAGTAGTGATATGAAACCACTGGGAGCCGTGGTACAAGACGACGCGGAATGTTTTCGGTTGGTAATCTTGGGTTCAACCACGCAACAAGGGCTAAGTGTTGTTGGCTGTGGAGGTAGTCTCCCTGTCTTTGGCCGATGTTTGGTCCAAGAGTTTCACGATTACTGCGTGTCATGCGCGAGGCGGTAGCAGTCGTCAGCTCAATGGTGATAAAAAGAAAATAATTCATGTAACAATACATACAGATTTATTCAGACATGCCGAGATGAACAACATACATCCCTAATGACTCACAAAGCGAATGCATCTTGCGTCAACAATCGAAGAAAAACGATCCTTACCCTGTTGTGAAGAGTTAGAGAAGATTTAGCTACTCCGTTACAGTGCACATTATTATTTCGACTATACGCGTTTCTTGAAGAAAAAATACCACTTCTATTCATACCACGAATACCATCAACAGCCCAGGCGAGCAGATACGATGAGCGATCTTAAGGGTTAGGATCTCCTCACACGGTGTTAAAGCAGGTGCTAACAGAGCAATCTACAACAATGCTAAGGGCTGAAGGACGCTCACAAGCGTATGCCAATAAATGTGAGAATGGTGAATGTCGACTGCTAAGTAGCCATTTCTTAAGCTAGGGCAGAGCGAAAATGGCAAACAATAGTAGAGCATCTAGCCACTGGATGATCTGTGCATGAATATTCAGAGAATGAATTGCTATACTGAGAGAAAAAAATGTAGATAAACTGAAAAAAATTAAGGAGAATGATAAGAGAGAATAGAGGGAATACGAGAAAGAGAGAAACATAAAACTAAAGAATAATGATGAAGTGAAAGTTGTGAGAATGATAGAGGTTTGGATCGGTTAAAATAAAAGAATTTTTCTCTAGATGGGAGCTAATGGGGTAGTTTAGGAGTTGATAGAGACATAGGTCAAAAGAAGGTATCTCTTCGTTGGGTTATTACAGAAAAGGTGAAAGGAGAAAAGGAGATATATAAAGCTAGATTGTTAGCAAGAGGTTTTAAAGAAGAAGAATGATGATTTAATTTACGGAAACCATCAACCTTGTCAGTGGGAGGTTTAAGGATGTCTTGATCATACAGTACATTAAATAGGACAATTGGGAATAGGTAATTCAATGATATCCAAATCAGGGGTTGCAGGTGATGTGATTTAACGACGTGTGTTGTGACTCGGCAAAAGAAGCAATAAGAGTGTTCTTGGGAATAAAATGTACCACTGTACTCATGGTTTGAAGAGAAGCTGCTAACGGCTTGGTATGAAAAAGTGGCTCGATAGTCAAATATGCAGATGTATCGCTTGGAGTGATAAACAGATTTAAGTATCGAGACAAATCGAAAACGCGTCTATTTATGAGTTGATGATTGAAGGAGGTATAATATTAGGTAAGCATATTATGTAAGTAACATACTATGTGGCGATCATTTTCTGTAATATCGGAGAGCACTGTTCTCTCACCGATTAAACGTAGTGGGGTCACAAGAGGTTAACAAAACTTCAGAATGGTTCTAAGGCGTTTCAGTAATGAGTAGGTAGTGTAATATACATGAGTGAGCTAGTGGAGTGTGGTCTGAGAACAATAGGAAATAGCCGGTGGAAAGTATCAGTATGTAGCCAGAGTAAAAGGTACCTATGAAAAAGAAAGGAAATGAGAAGGAAGTAATGGAGTTAACTTGTATAGAATCCTAGCGGTCAAAATAAAGGTGGGTTGACGGTCAGCACGATAACCGGATTTATCTACACAGTCAGAAAAGAAAGTGATTGGTTTTTTAAAGGAGTAGGTTAAAGTGGGAAGAAATGCAAAACGAAGATAAATGAATCACAAGATATGAGGTAGAGGAGGTAATAAGGTGGAGGATATATGATAAGTAGAGCTTGAGGGTAAAACACAAGGAAGTGTGGTAATAGCATGACTGCTTCATGATTTGTATGGAGACAGTGTTGTGTTAATCCTGCAAAGTAGGTTTATCATCGTATCCTGAAATGTAGAATGAAAACAGTGTCCCTATTGTGTGGAAGTCACACATGTTAGGTGGGGAAAGGTTGCAAGGTCAACGATGATGCAGAGGTTATTGGGTATTACTAGAGATCTGGCAACAAGCAGGAAATTATATGTTGGTTGGAAGAATGTTGGAGAGAAGCGAATTTTGGTGAAAGTTACAATCATAGTGCATTACGAATAGTAAAGACTGTGGTGGTGATATGCAATATATTCATGTGACTACGAGTTTTGCAGCAAAAGTTTATAAGAATGAGATGTTCTTGGATTCAAATTGATGTCCTAGAGGAAGAAAATTTACAACATTGTTGAATGACTCATGATAAAACAAAGAATCATGTGGCGGATGTGTTTACAATAAGGAGGAGTGGAGGAATGAGAGGATATAAAAGACATTTTGAAGGCGAAAGAATGTGGAGAAAAGTTTAAGTATGAAGATTTTTTTCTTTCTTTTTTCTAGGTTAGGTGTGAATATTAATAAATGAGTATGTAGGACTGGAGTGTTGGCTGCGAACAAGAGAAAATAAGTTGGAAAGTCCTAAGAGCTGTACCGGAAGAGACATGGTAAGTCAGATCGCGAGGAACGAAAATGAGGAAGTAGGATTTAACTTTGGATAACGATTCTAGGTGGTCAATATAAATTTTGCGTGAGTGGTCAGACGACTGCCGGAATTTTACTAGCAGGTGAGTAGAAGTAGAGTTTTCATGTAAAGTAAGGTAAAGTAGGAGAAATGCAAAAGACTATCATTGCATGAAGAAGAGGTTGGAAGATATAATTTTGGTATATGAATTCAGTACACTGAGTGAATGGAAGTGGATGTGTATTATCAGATCCTTCTGGGCATGGAAGGTTGTGAGATGCTGCTGTATGTTAATAATCCATGTCCTGGGAAATATGAAAGGGGGATAGAATGTGGCTATTTGTGGAAAATTAAGATGTATGAAAAAGGTAGCAAGATCAACGGTTGGGGCAGAGGCGAATGGGTTTATAGAATGGGTGACGACAACGACTTCATGGGGCCATGAGTATATTTCATCAATATCCTTGGTTATTGGCAAGATTTTTGTGGAAGAAATAGGTGTGCAGTGGAGAAGGCAATTGAAAGTTAGTGAGTGGTGAGAAATCTTTACAAAATTCCACTATTGGGCAACGATGGCCACCCATTCATCATTGCCCCAAATGTAGCAATGCAACTATTATTTCGAAAAATGCAGGAACCGCAAAATATTAGAAGCACAACGTATAGCTTCCCAAAATAGGAGGGAGCTGCGCATACGAAAGATCAACATATATGGACAGTAAAGGGTTTGTTAGAAGTTAAAGGACAGATAAATTATGTACAACATTATCCGAAGATAGAAAAGAGGACTGGATTACATAAAGGCTGGGATGCGAAGCGGGAGACCTTTCGACATGTGTTTACGATAGGGATGGGTGAATGTGAGAATATATAAAAGATAAGGTTGAAGGGGAAAGGAAGGTGGAGGAGAAAGAGTATATTGGGAGGACATAAGTAAGTTTTTGCCTAGGTTTGGGCTGTTTTATTTCTTTTGATGACATTTATACATGCAGGGCATCTTCAGTTTTTATGCTTTCAAGAGTTAAGTGAAATATTTATTTGTATTACAATGTTATGCTTTTTTTCTAACATTCGTTTAACTTCTTGAGCGTAGTATCACGTCCTGTATTATTGAGAGTCATTATTTTTCACGATCATACGAACTGTGCCCGTTAGGGTATTTGTTATAAAAGATGTGCCGAATGAGCCTTTAAATAGAAGTGGGGTGCGAGGAAATCCTGTATTTCTCTTACTTTCATGTGTGGTGGAATTTCGGGTGGCCACTGTGCTGGCGGGTTTAAATCAGGCACACAATATGGCACAGCGGTTGTTGAATGGGTAAAAATATGTCGTAATAATTTGTCGCGGTGTGTGACAAACGGGAGCAGAGGGCCGGGTAACGATTTGGATCACCTTTGGTGATTGATCAATAATTTTTGTATTTATCGTGTTATGATGGTCATTGGATCTTCTGGTTGTGTTCTATTATATGGAGGTGAGTAGTATATCAAGGCGTCTTGGTTCGGATGGGAATTTATATCTATAGTGATATTGATATTTATTGTGCTAGTAGGTTGGATTACTGTATTGAATGATTGTATAGATAGTATTACTGGTAATATAACTGATTTTACAGAATGAAATTGCGATTAAAAAAAATAACATTCTTTTACAGAACTTTTCATATATATTATTTTTGACATAAAATAAATGTGTCGATGAAAGAAAATTCGAGGAGATAAATCTAGTGTAAGAAGGGGAGTTAGGAAGCGTTAAGACAGGTGTAGAAACGCAGAGGGACGGGAGAGGTGGGAAGTAAGAGTTGGAGTGGATGAGTTAGTTAGTCACTTATCAATAGTGCAGTTAATGATGAATTAGTTTTACTGGCGTTATCTGTTGTTATTTATTATTATTATTATTATATATTTGACAATATATTAAATCGTGGTACGCCCAGACAAAGGGATAGATAGTCTATGGTTAGCTAGGAGGTTGGGGATGCTCTTAGTTATATGTAAGAAATTCCGCATTATAATAGATTGTGCCGATAAGTGAAAATGTGTGTTGATTATCTGCTTCTATGAAGGAACACACAATCCATGGAGGGCTCATTATATGTGATGTATGAAAATAGTTCTAAAATGTTTGGAGGAGAACAAAGTGTGAAATAATGTACCTCAGAATGTTGGTAAAGACACTCTTCACATCACACCTAACATTACTGCCCACAAATCAAATGCTCAGGCAAAATTGGAGAAGAACAGTAGTAAGAAGTATCGTACTAAATTTTGATATAGATGCATTCACTCTAGATTGTCCAATAAGAATTATAAAATATGTACATATTACGTTAGGAAAAGTACGTACTCCACAGTAGAGAACTAGCACAAGTAATGAACAGTGGGGAGTCTTCAAGAAACAAAAATTGATATTTTGCTTGCTAAAGTTATGCATATAATGTTTTACCTTTCAAAATCTTCTTCCGGGACAAATTTTCATAACATTACTGTAGCAGATTTATTACTTTCCTGAATGAGGATCTAACCTGCATGACTATAGATTAGTAGTGGTACTAAACTATCTTTCTCATACTCCACAATATTGGAAACCAGAATATTGAAAACATTACTGGCTCATTTATATGTACTAACGAATGAGGAAAGACAAAAGTTTTTTCAACTTTTATTGGCGCTAAAGACTAACCGATCAATATTAGTAAGATGAACTAGAATGTATAGCCATTTCACCGGATTTTGTAAGCATAGGAAGGACCATATTAGAAAATAAGTTTTATAATGAAAAAATGTGAATAAAATACTATTTTCGAGTTATATCGTCGAGAAGTAGACCAACTTTGCATTGCGGAAACACACCTTGTAATTTTAAGAGGAATCCTGATTATCGCTGAAGGAACAAGTCTATAATAGGGATATACAGAAGAGGAATACCTGCTAATATTGGAGGAGAAGCTAACCGAACATAGAAGAATGGTCGCGGTATTGGTATAGCGATGAGTATCTATTCGCGTGAAAGGAATGAGGTGGGGCTATGCTTTAGATGACTATTGAGAAATGAAGGGGTGGGTGTGGGTACAGATATGCCCTAAAGAGGTAGTCAGCGGAAAAACGTAGTGGGGAGCGTGAGTGGGGAGCACTGTAACAACATTTAAATATCAAATGAGAGGAGAATAAAAGATTAATAGAGAGGCACTGTGAGAATAAAATAGCTTAAATAGAATTCTCAATAACAATTGAAACACTCACTTAGCAGAGCGCTAAACAAGGCTACTCAACGAACCAACAATAACCAATCACTATTGTGACGCTGAAAATCTTCTGAACTGTCCTAGCAGCTCACGAACCTCTTTTGGACGTTATCTAGATAGCTAAACAAAGGCAAAGTGAGTACGAAGAATTCACGCGTAAAATTAAATGAAATTTTTTAATCATTTTACAACAAAATTAATATTGAAAACATTATATACTTGTGGCATCCGTATATGTTACAGAAGAGCTTTTAGGATAAATGAAGGATTCCTGCTGCTCAACATCTCCATTTTCGACAATTTGGTTTTTCGTTTTTCAGCTGTGAAATCTGTAATGCAAAGAAGACAGTGTGCGAATAAAGTTGAAAGAAATCAGCAAACTAACACATATTTGTCACTGTTGGCTTAGCTTTGATGGAGATTTCTTCGAAGTTTTTATCCAATTCAAAATCTTTTTTATTTTATCAAATTTATCAATTGTAGGAGCAAAAGGCACTCTTTAGTTTCGACAGGAGTTATACCGCGCATGTTTTACCGCCTCCTAATTTAAAAACCTTTTAGGAGCCAAAATGCTTTATTTAAACAAATAATTAATACAAATGCATAAACTTATCACAAAATCGACTAGCCTTTACACGTATTACACTTTATGAGAAGTATAGAAAGATGGCTAGAGACATAGCCTTTTACGATATGGGTTCATCCATCATGTACAAAAAAGGGGAATAAGCTGGAAAACTAAATCGAAGGAATAAAATAAATGGAAAATAAAGAAGTACGAAATTTTTAAACAATGTACGTGTATAGAAAGAGAAAAATGACTTTTAGACTGCTAGCTGATTTTGATCATCCACGCAAGTTGTGGAAGATTTATAATTAGTAACGAGTATACTGTTCTGAGACTTTTTATGTGAGATCGCACGGGTAACGTGAACAGAAGACCACACACACCACCAGGATAAACGGTCGAAGAGCTGCACAAAGGCATGAGATGGAGTTTCTCGTCAATAAATCGCCGGGTCATCGCGAAGAGGGATGCCAAGCTTTCCTTGCAACGCCTGTAACAAAGTTGAGATCATACTGGTTACGAAAATGCAATGCAAAAACCTTAAGAAAAACATTTATAGTCAGGAGAAAATGATAGATACCCAAATTCTTTTATTTATAGTTTTTAAATACTACAAAGTAAATTCTTCAAACATCTCTTTATCAAAAAAATGGACATTATCGAGTCGTCTGTCTTCTAAAATCATAAATTTTAGAGAGAATTTCATTTCACCTCTGTCATATGACTTTCCTTAAAAATCGTACTGACCAAAACTTGGGAACTCTTTCTAAAACATCTTTATCTTATACGACTTTAAGGCATATCTGGTGATGAGTCTAATCAGATCTAGATAATTGTTCACATCAATCATGAATTCGTTTCTCGCTTTTGACCTGCTCCTTGAATAGCTGAAAGGGAGGCGGAGGAAGGAGACTTTTGTATTTTGACACCAAACGTATCTTGCGATGCGTATGTTTAGGTATTATACATCTAGGTAGTAAGTTTATCTATGTTCTCGATGCCGTCTCACAAGAAGTTTAGAAAAGCAACTAACTCTTCGCAATCTATCGTAAAACCAATAGTTTTTTCCGAGGATAATAGTTCTGATCCAAAAAATGTTCTTTCCCTTTTCTCTGACTTACCTTCTGCAGATAATCTTAAATGGCGAATCTTGTTCTGAACTATTACCGGAAAGTTCTTTTGTATGTGACGGCAAAAAACAAGAGCTCTTAAAATTCTTATTGCTTTCCAACCTTCTCTCTTTTAAACTTCGTACTATAATTCAATTCTGTCACTTTATTACCAGAAACATTTAATAGCTTGTAATCATTTAAATTTATTAAAGTAGTGGGAGATGTGATTTCCTCATGCGGTTTGGTGTGATTGATTGGTGTATTAGTGATGCGCAAAATTCCGTACGCGCTCTTCAATATCCTTCGATTATTGATTTTCTATCATCGAGACCAATGCTAGGAAGGTGACTTGGAGTATTCGCATGTTTATTCATATTTTTGTATGTCAGTGGAGAGATAGCATATCCTAGGGCGAAAACCGATAAATACGTATTACTGCAGATTGACTTTGTAGCAATGACCTTAACTTTTTTCAGTAAATCTAATTGGAAAAAGATAATTCATGGGAGTATTTGTTATCTGCAACGCGAGATTTGCAAAATGTCGTAATATTGAGTTTAAATCGTGCTAATTATATGTGCAGGCAAATGGATCCAGTGTACGACATATGTATGGGACGGTTGGTGTATTGAAGTCAGGTGGTCGTTTTAACTGCCTGATTGAATTTTTTGAATTAATTTCTTAATCAAATCACTGTTCTGTATATTGTGTTTTGAACAATCCTCATCTTTTTAGCCATTGAAAAAGATGTATAAACATTGGCTATGAATGTCTCCTTCGTTTGGTGTGAGTATGTGTACCTCCGGCACTTTTTCAGTGGTTTTTCATGTAAAAAATCTATCTAATCTCTTGTTCCTGTAAAATGTTCCCCGGTTTGCTGTAAGAGAAAATCCCTCTTCAGGAAAGAGACGTTATATAGATAACTAAGACAAGAGGCCTTGTGTTTGTATTTCTGGATAATTCTTGTAAAATCTGCTGCTCCAGGACTAAATATTTCGTTTATTCCAAACGTTTAATGAGGGTATAGTAGCCTTAACGACATAGTAAGAGTTACATCCATTTACTTTTCTTTCCATGAAAACCCCATACCATATTTCAAGTACGACTGTTCTCGTACTATCTGACAAAGGAACGATGTTCTTGAGAATTACCCATCATCGAACTTCTGAAAACTCGTGTCTCGATTTTCGTTACAGAAATCGAAAACGAAATCTATCCAAAGTCAGATGACTTTAACAGTTGTAACATCTTAAAATATAAAAAACGAGGGATATGTGTATTCTACTTATATACATTCTTTAAATGAGTGTTAGCGTAAGAATACTATGCCCTAAAATGTCTGTACTGTCTATAATTATCACACTTGCTTTTCCAGGTGAGTAACTCAGCATCTTAACTTCCATGTTAAAGCTAATCTTGTAGTAGGTTTCTATTTTAAACAGATTAGCTTAAGAAAAATCGCAGCTTCTGTCAATGATCACCTGGACTTGGTGGCAAATACAGTCCGCATTAAATTACAAAAAATATTTGGGATACTGAGAGAGTTTATACAATCAGTATTTTATATGTTCAATAATAATATTATTTAATGACACTTATATTACCTATATATAGAAATTGCAACCAGCATATGCCGGCATAAATATTAGCCATCAAACACCTCCTTCACCGTCGAAACTGAGGGCATACAAGCAAAGCCATAACTCGATTATAATTAATAATTAATAACTATAGATTGAAATAATGCAAATCATAATAATAAATAATAATAATATAATAATAATAATCTTGATGAATAATAATAATAATAAATAAAATAATAATCAAAAATAATAGTAAATATAATAAAATAATAATAATAATAATAATAATATAATATATAATAAATAATAAGATATAATAACAATATAATAATTTATATAATCAATTAAATGATACATAATGATAATAATAAAATAATTAATAATGATAATAATGTATAATAATTGATAATAATGATAAATAATAAGGAATAATAAAATATAATATAATAATTAATATATAAACATAATAATAATAATTAATATATAATACATAATAATAATATATGAATAAGATTAATAAAATAATGAACTAATATGACTATAATAATAATAATAATAATAATGTATATTCAATAATAAAATAATAATAATAATACATAATAATAAGAATAATTAATAATATAATTAATAATAATATTAATAATAATCAATACATAAAAACAACACATTGAGTTAAATAAATGAATAATAATAATATATAATAATAGATAAATAATAATAATAATAATAAAAGATGAATAATAATAATAATCAATATAATAATTAATAATAATAATAAACATAATAGATACAAAAAATGGGAGCTATGAGAAGGAAATTTGGAGTGAGGAGGAAAGAATATGATATGACGAGGGGATATATGGAATCA
>JABUQX010133632.1:0-21282 GCA_015478945.1 Trachelipus rathkii
AATAAACATTTTCAGCCTTTTTGAATTATTTATATAAAATATTACATGTAGCACTGAAATCAATATGAAGGCTTTCAACAGAAGTAAGCACAAAGCTTGATAATATACCAAACAATTTAATATATTTAGTATCTATCCTTCTCTGATTTCTTTTCAGGTTTCTTTCTCTAAATGAGACAACTTACCTAGTAAAAGATGCGTATTAACGATCTCCTTTAAACTATGTCAATAGTGGTGTCTCTCAGAGTTATTTGTCCCATCTACATATGTGTATGCTACAATGTGTCACTTTAATGACATCACCTTAAATTCTCACTCTCTGAGTGGCTGACAATTCACACTATTCTACTTACTTCTTTCATGTTATAAAGATGCCCCAAGCGATTACAAACAAATAACAGATGCTACGAGGGTGGCCTTGAAGCAGCTAACCTCTGATAACGTTTTCTCAGTTTCTAAATTTGGAGCGAATAAAGCACTTTTTTTTTTTAAATGGCCTCAAAAAACTACAGTTCTACATCAACTGATGATTGCTTACCACTATATTGGTTATATTTGTCATGAATTATATACTCTTATTTATATTAGAGAGATTTATTAAAAAAGCTTTATATAAGAGAAGTATGGGCTCATGTACTGAGAACTTCAAACCGTTCCGAGCCACTAGCTTCAAATCAGTTCCCAGTTGTTGCATACGTGCATCAGCTGCGAAATGCTTACAGTGCAGTATTCAAGGAGAGTGAAATCTCCTATCGTCACACACAGTTTCGAACTTCGAGAAATAGAAGAGAGATGAGAATCCGAGGCAGATGTTAATACAAATACAGAATTTACTCTCTCGACACTTCTAAGATGATGACTTAGTATCATCACGTGAATCAAGAATCGACATGACACTAAAGCCGCTGTTAACACCATAGCGTCAAAAATACCTACTCTCTGGAGAAGAACATATGCGGTGCATCTTTCCATACACTCAAACCTTTTCTCTACCTCCAAACATGACTTGACCATGCAAAGATAATTAAGCTGTCGTAATCACTCCAGACAAATAACAATAAACACAAAAATATACAATACAAAAAATGAGACCTCGAGTTCTGACCTTCGAGAATACTCCTGCTGAGCACTGGCGATTACGTGGAAACAGAACGAGAATTTAAAAATTCAGGTTAAAATCACTATGGATAATAAGCTGAATAAGATATGATTGAGTAATATATCAGCTATGAATCGAAGTATATTAACAATGTAGATGAAATTTCATTTGCTTATGCGAAGGGAAGACCAAATCATAAGCTAATTGCATTTACTCTCACTTTAATTGATCGTGCACAGTCATGAATGCATGATTACAGATTACCTCATGTGAAAAAGTGATTAGAGAAAGTAACAGAGTTATAACAGAAGTTCTTTCCAGATGTTTAGTGAGATGACGAGCCCATCATCTGCTAGTGCATCATCGAATGTAATAGTGGTAATGATGGTAGGCAAGAGTTGTAAGACATCCGTTTACCGTGTTCATGCGCTCGTAAAATAAAGATTCCGCAACCAGCTATGAACTGTCTCATCCCTCATACGATTCGCACAATGATATACGCTCTAATTGCTATATATATGAGCAGACTGCTAGAGAGTAGAGTATTACTCACTCCTTACAAGTAGAATGTCGACAGCAGCAAACAGAACGAGAATGCAAAGAGATACATCATGAGCGTCTAATATAAGCGTACACGCACTATCAAAAGTATAATGAGAAACAATATCTATATGCCTGGCATATTAACTGATCCTTTGAAATCACCTTCGCACATGTTATACATTCGTAGAGAACAATGTCAGAACAAGTATGCACAGAGAGATCCTCGAGTGCTGTGACTGAGATAAAATCACGAGCGAGCTGCAGAGAGCCTCATGAAATAGAGCGACAAATAGAACTCACTAATCATATGAGATGTTTTATACTAAAACCTAGCTAATGTGGACAATAATACAAAAACAATAAATCTGTCTATAAGAACTTATTAAAATAAAAGCGTGCTGCAATAGTATTCTCAATCTACACTACTTATATGAGTGAAAAACTATAATCAACAACATTATCGTATACTCGTCTAATAGCAAATAAATATAAAAAAGAGAGCAATCACTATGATTGACAAATGAGCATGAAAGAGAATTTTGAATGACACAATCATCTGCATAGGACACTAAATATTTTACATGTGAGGTCATAAGACTATATATCATTTTAGAATAAAATGATTTAGGGTGCAACTTTGAGGAACTTCATATTCAGTTTCATCAGTCTCTGGTTTAGTTTGATCTAGTTGTATCTACATTTTTTTGACTGTGTTGCTGCTTAGTAAATATTCCTGTTCCATCAGAAAATTTTTAAGAAACGCAACTTAAAAGAGTTTTCACTAGTATTCAGTGTTCCTTTCACTATTAAAAAGTACTTTCATAGCCAAAAATTTACTAAGCAGCAACACAGTAATTCAGGAGTTTAACAGATTCCCTGTAAGGATTATAATAGTATGTATATGTAGTAATATGATATAAAGTATTAAATAAATACAATTAATTAATATATAATTATAATTATAATATAATAAAGATATAATGAATAAATAAAAAATTAATATATAAAAAAGAATATAATTTAATTGCAATATATTAAATAATACTAGAAAAGTTTAAAGTCAATTTTCTAAACTTATACAAATATAATGAATAAAAACCAAGTGAGTGTTAAGAAAACAGCGTGTTAAATTAAAGTGAGTGTAAATAATATATTATCTAATAATATAAGGGTAACAATGTTATATTATATAGTAAATTATGACAATGATATTTAAGTATTATATATGAGTTTATTATGCTACTATATTTTAGATGCTTTTGATTTCCACTTACCTAATAATGAATCGGGTACCACTCTGTTAACTTAAATATTATATATATCTGATTTTTAAGATTAATTTATATTATAAAAAAACGCTACTAGGGTGTTACTTTTAGTGATCATATATATATATCTATCAGTGTAGAGGAGCTCACATATACACTACTCAAGCGTAATATATATATATATAGTCCCATAGTATGTCAGGCTAACTGGGCGCGGATATATGATAGGATATTTAGAAAGGAGCTAGTCCTCCTATGAGGTGACTTAGCTGGCTGGCTATGCTACGGACGGCTCTTATATAAATCACCTCATCATCCTAGGTATAGTGACGAGGCTTGTCGCCCGAAGAATGGTAAGATTACACTCCCAGTTTGTGCTGTGATGGGATTAGTGCTCATGACAATCCAATATGAGAACCATAAAAATGAATAATCAATGAAAATTGGCTTGCATTATCCCACAGGTTATATAGATTAAATTAACACTACATCCTCCAGACAACATCTACAGACGTACCAACCTTTATCTCACATACCCGCCTGATAAATATATCATACACAGACTATATATATCCAACACCCTAGCTTCTAAGACAACATTACATTTAACAGACAATCTCCTATCCTCTTAAATATTACTCCTATAATTAGTTAGGGAGAGAAAGAATTGCCACATACATGTCCTGGCATGTCGACAGAAGGACATACAGGTGACATGTGGTAGTATGGCGCTCTGAGTACTCGACCCACTACCAGGTAATGCATATAAAGCATGCCTCCAAGAAAGGGTGATATCATACTTTAAGCACCCTTCATTTACAGGTGTAAAAAATTCATGAATACGTACTGGAGACACACGGAAAATATGTTCATAGGAAAAAAATAGTAAATGAGTAGAAAACGGAGAGAATAAGGATGTATAACAGGACTCGTAGTTTAGAGATAAGCTGGCATATTATGATTATTGCTTCAACATGTAGAGCTATACGAAACATAAAGAATGAAAGGAATATCTGTATAACAAATAATGTAACCGTATGAGACGAGCGTTAGCGTCACACGAGCGACTAGTAGCACATACTCATACGATGCGATCGACATACGATTATAGCGGACATAGCGCTACCAAGGTAGAGACGAGATAGGAGTTGCAAATTCTGACATGAAGTTGACCTTGTATTGTAATCAGTATGACTAGCAGTAGTTGAGAGTAAAAGGACTAGTGTTAGAGCAGTCGTACAAAGCATTGGCATCCAGTACATCATGTGAAAGTTGAATTAGACGCAGTTATCAATAAGAATAGTCTAAAATTATATTAGAGATAACATAGTCAACCAGAGATAAACGAATGCTTCAGCTAAGACTTCCGTTTGTAGATTGCGTTAAGACTAGACTACTGTGAGAGGAATACAATACAGGGTTGAATACATCTTCTCTCTCCTACATACAACTTACCGTACCGTACGAGGCTGATATGTCTGATCTAGGAGCGAGCGACATAAAAACAAACTGTTATTTTGTCGCGCACAACCCTATTAGTCCGCAAACCAACATAGCGCTATGGCGACACATTTTCAACATTAAACTGTAACTATTACAGAAATCGTAGCTACTCGAATACACCAATCTACTGTAGCTCTATACCACCAGTCACTCCATCAAGAATGTGCACATATGCTCTCTCTCCCCTCTTAATTCCATAATGGCCATACAGCACATAAACATATCACACCACTTCCCCCATCTTCAACTTATCAGTCAGGTATATCCTTTCTCTCTCCTGCAGTCACAGTGAGCAAATTCAAAATCTGACCTTTCTTAATCCATCCACTACACTCTCATCCCTTATTCTCTCCTCAACATTTTTTTCCATATACCAACATTCCGCTGTGCGTACGACTCATCCTTTTACACCAGAAAGTAATGCGTAGCCTAACAGATAGATCAACAACCTTATCAATATGGCGCAGTGCAGATCAGCCCTCTCTTAGTGAGGACACCCAACCCCAGACGCTACCACTAGTCACCATATATTGTCACCTTTCTGCCGACAATAGACAGAGAACCATTAGATGTGGACAATTCTTTATCCCCCACACATAGGGAATAATATAAGGGATAGGGAGATGTCTGTAAGATGTTGTCTAGAAGATGAGTGTGGATATTATAAGTATGTTATATGATATGTGGATAAATGGTAGGCAGTAAGATTTTGTCTGGAGGATGTGTGTGGATATTACATGAATTGCACAACAGAAAGGTATTGATATCATTAATTGCACTGGGAATGTTCATACAATACCATATGGACAAAATGAGAGGTAAATTTTTTCATTACTTGCAAGTTAATCCTGCTCATATATTATATTAATATATATATAATATATATAATATACTATAATATATTAATATATAAAATTATAAATATATATTTTTACAAAAATATAACTGAAATAATACTGATAATATTTATATTCATTTTCTAAAGAATGTACAGAAATACGTGAACTAATTAAGAAGTGATAATTCTCTTAAAATCTCTATATGATCATATATCATAAAGATATTTAATAAATGCTCGTGGCATCTATACATTTATAATAGTTAATATTATATATATATATATATAATATATGATATATTATATAAAGTGATATATATAATATATAATAATAGTTAATAAAATATATATAAAGCTATATAATTAATATTATATAAATATATCATTGGAATAATATATATTTATACTATAATACAATATAATATTTATTGATGCATGTTTTTTCTACATTATTGGCTTGCTAATATAAAATTAAATAGATATAAACTAAATATTTCAAACTAAATAATTATATATATAAAGAAATAATTATATAATATATATAAAATCAATAAAGACAACACTCCATAAACAGATAAAGATACGCAATAACGATAAAATAACGTGAAGCAGTCACTCAATCATAATCGTCAGATCGATGTATAATACTTCTATCTCTACCTACAATAAGTATAATAAAACTAATAGTTATAAAAACATGAGATAATCCTTTGCAATTGGATATAATATTGTACAATCTTAAAATAAATATATATATTTATATCATAAATATATTTTAGCCTATACGAGCTGGCGTGCAAAGCATGAGATACTGAATAGACGTACTGCGATGCTGTCATGTGTGTGTGTGTGTTCATGTACTACATACTTGTCTCTCAAATGCTCACATGTGTAAACCATACTTAGTAATAAGACCTTATTCCTCTTCTCCTCTTCGTTTTTTAGCTATAGCTATAAAACTCATGTAACAGAACGATTTATAAGCAGGTTTCATATGATGCTGAATTGGAATCCAAGGCGCCGCTTTTGTTTTTAAGCCTGTTATTTTATTGTTCAGTAAGTAGGTCATCTGACAAAGTGAGTTTTATTTGCTGCATGCATTCCCTTATTTACCATAAATTTTCATTTATTTTTAGATATATTCCAATATCAAAAGTTACGATAAATGTCTAAAATTTTAATGTGCCAAAGCCATGAGACATTGAGCAGGTGATTCTCTTGTATAAAGCTGGTATAAAAACCATAGATATCATGGAAATAAAGATGAGAACAGTTCAACTTTGCGGATCTTTTTAAGGATGACAGTGAAGATACAATTTCCCATCTAAAACCGAAGCCTGGTAGGCCACATAAAACATCTTGGAGAACTTTAAATGGTATGAGGAGAGAACTTAGTAAACAGCTTCAATGACTGCAAGACAATTAAAAGAGGAAAATGCAAATTTGCTAGTCTTCCTTCATAGAAATGAAATTTCATCCTACATTGTTAATATTGATATACTGATATTTCAATATTCAATAACTTGATTTAATGAATTTTTAAATTCTCCACCACGCAAGTCAGGGAGTATGAAGGCAGAACTCGCATTGACATATTTGGTTATGTATTGCCTGAGTATAGCAGTTAAACCTTCATTCAGAGTTGGAAAGAGAAAGGATGATTGTATGGAAAGATGTCACGAGCTCTCCTCAGAGGAGGAGGTATTTGACAGGAAAGTTCAGAAGTGTTTATAGTAGTGATAGCATAAGGAATGTGATAGTAAGATGAAAATCCCTAGATTCCACCTTTTATTTTAAGTTGAACTGTGTGTGAGTGGAATCACTCCAGATTGATACGAGACATATTCCATGATGAGCAACAACTGGGATGGTAATGAGTTGAAGAATGAAGGGTCGAGTCATCGGAATACGAGTGGATAGAGTTAGAGATGCAGGTGAGAAGATCATTAATGAAAAGTAGGAATAAAGTAGGAGATCAGACAGAAACCTGAGGAACACCACTATTGACAGAAAAGAAGAAAGTCGCCCCATCAACAACAGCCGATATTGAGCGATTTGAAAGGAAACGACATAAGGCAAAGAGAAGGAGGAAACCCCAAAGAAGGGGAGCTGGAGAGCAGTTGACGCGTGCCAAACCCGGTCAAATGCTTGGATATGTCAATCGCACCACGCAAGTCTCCGTATTCCTAACCGAGCGAAAACCAACTAAATGCGGTCTTAGATACTAAAGTATTATCGCCAGAGACTCGAAGCGCCGAAAGCCCGTATGCGACGGAAAAGAAGGAATATGTTTCCAGATGATCTAAGAAAGTGAGAAGTTGGGAAGGGTCCAAGATCTTAGAATTACAATGAGAGGCTAATAGTGGCAGATCGTTAGAAGACAGAGCGGCTTCCTTTTTTTCGTAACGAGGTTGGACATGTGCGTGCTTCCCACATTGAGGAAAAGTGCTTGTATTGAGACAGAGAAAATAGTTGAACGAGGGGCGGTGAACAGCACGGAACCACACCCCTCAAAAACTCGGGGAAGAACCCATCCGGGCCAACCGCCTTCCTAAAGTTCCTTAGATTCAGGAGCCCATTCACCCGATCAAATGTAATCACAGGCCAATGCATAGGATACCTTCAGCGGGCTGGTGAGGATGGAAGAGGAGCCAGAATGTCCAGGGTTGGTTAGACGGAATACATAGGATCGAAAGAGATTGTATCTTTCAGATGGAGAAATTAGCAACAGACCATCAAGATCGAATAAAGAGGAGAAAGCAGATTTACAGAAGTTTAGAGATATTTGGCAAGAGCCAGAAAAGATTTGTCATAGGACGACCCCAGAGGTTACGCACTTTCGTTCTGACAGAAAGCCGCTTTGGCCCTTATCGAAGAGTATCCGCAACGATTTTAGCTGAATAAATTAGCGAGAGTGATTGGAGAACGAGATTTTTCCACCCCGGATACAACCCCGCCAAACTGTTTTCTCCCTAGCCTGATGGCTTAGAGAACAAGCACGTATCGAACCCATGAATTATGGAAGGAGAAAGGATTAGTCGAATGAAGGCATCGAATCGTGACATCTCATCGAAACGATTACAGCTTCTAACCTTAGGCAGAAGCGGAAGTGTCACCAGAGGCTAAAGCAGTCAATTCCATTATTATTTGGTGTAAATCGACTGCAGGCCCCAATCGGCCCGATCAAAGTGCCGAAAAACCGCATAGGGCAGGATGACTGTTGGAGAGCAAGTTTAAAATTAAGAGCTATAAGGTTGTGGTACGAATTTACCAAAGGAGCGAAAAGGTGTTATTTATAAGGAGAAGGACTATGGTGAAACAATAAGGTCAAGTGTGTTCAAGATTGGTGAACAAATAGGTCAAGTGTTTCAAGTAATTGGTTGGGAAAAACGAATCCGGAATGTGCGTAGTCTTTAATTAGTCTGCTCCGATCGTCGTAGATGCTGAATGCATTCGGCTTCCTCCCACTAGATCAAGTATGAGAGGAACCCAACCATTCATTGTTACATTGAAATCCAAATCAGATTATCCCCTCTCTATTGGATGAAAGATTAACAGCTCTCGTTAGTACAAAGACATCAAAAAGAAAGCGTGAAAATCTGTTCTGTAGGAGAAAGTAGCAAAACATCAAGATTTTGTAGTAGAAGGTAAGAAAAGATTTTTAAGCACAGAACATCGAATTGGAGATTCGAGATTCACGATTCCATTTGAGGTAAATGTTGCTGAAATTGAAATTTCTTTACAAAAACTTGTTGAATTGCGGTCTGATGAGACAGTCCTGTCAATTCAAAAAAGGAAATCATGATGTATGGAAGAATAGGGAAATTGCATGTAAATATCCGCTTTTATGGGAGAATGCTAAAATGTACGTCATTGTTTTCCCATTCATCTTATCTTGCGGAATCTGCGTCGAGTCGTGTAACACAGCTAACAAAATATCGTAATCGACTTGATAAGAGTAACCTAGCTTAACCTAACTTAACTTAACTTAACTTAACCTAACCTAACCTAACCTATCCTAACCTATCCTAACGCCTGCGACGGGCTGTACAAGAAAATTTTGATCTGTTATAAACTTTTTCATTATTAGTTGTAAACAAACTTACTCATCCTTATCCTTGTTGATTTTAAAAGCTACATATGTTTCAGTTTATTTTCCATTAGTACTTCCGCTGTATTTGTTATCCACCCCCCCTGAAATTATTTATTTAGCTTTTATTTATCCTTAACAATTAATATTAATTTTTAAATATTACATATAAGTATATGGGGTCCACAGTACGTAAAGTTAAGAGTTCTAGGGTTGGGGGGGGGTCGGGGGTTTACAGCAAGAGAAAGATTCTGAAACCCTGATCTCGACGAAACGCAAACAGATATCTTCGGATGAACATTCTTGAACTACTCTACCTCTACCTCTAACTGCTTGATTGTTTTGTCTGTTTGGGCATACAATTTTAAGTCTATCATATAAAACAGTGAAATTAGTTTGTTACGATTTCTAGCTCATGTGGGTTAATCTAAATATCCTTCAATTGCTAATTTATTATTAGATTGCTAAAGGCTCGAAATTTGCATATTTAAGCTTGTTTCTTTATTCAAAGTTCCTCTATAGATTACCTTAACCGCGCAGTCTCACATACTTAACTAATTTTATATCTTAACATAGTCCTTGTTTTTATGCGTGATTTAGCATATTATTTTCCAAGTTACGTCTTGTACTTTCATTCATGGCTAAAATAAAGACACATTTAAAAAGTTTTGTATTGTAGCTTATTAAGCATGTGTCTTTTTAAGCTTGATTTACGGTTACATTCATTTAAAAAGAATACGACATTTTTTTTTTTAATTTCCTCTCCTTGAAGGAGGTATTCTGGTATGCTTAAGCATGTATCCTCTTTAAACTTCTTTGTATAGATTCAAAGCTGCACTCGACACTTAAAATAATTTGGTATTTGCATGCTTAATCATATGCTTTTTTAAGCTTGTCTTTGATTACATTCATAGCTCCCAGTGAACAAGCTTTAAAAAAGTTTTATATCTTGTAGGCTTATTAATGCATCTGCTATTTAAGCTTGATTTTTGGTTACATTCATAGTCACCAACCGGCAACTTAAAAACGCTTTTGACTTGTGTGTCTGAGCATGTGTTCCTTTAAACTTGCTTTGACATTACATTCAAAGAATAACACTCCGAACACTGAATAATTTATATTGGCGTGCTTAAGCAATATGTAATTTAGCTTTCTTTACGATACATTCATAGGTGCATTCAAAATTTTATATACATTTTATATTTGTATGAATTAACTTGCATGTTTTTTCATCTTTGTTTATAATTAAGTTCATAGTTACACTTTGCACTTTAGATAGTTTTAATATCTGCATGAATTAAGCATATGTATTTCATTGTTCGTTTGCGATTACCATCCAGGAGCACCTCAAGCATTAAATAACTTATTTTTGCATGAATACGCATGTGTTTTTTAGGTATGCCTTTCTCATTATCATGAAAGTGTTTGTCTCAAATATGGAGAGAGATTTTGAGTTTGTTTTTATTTTTTGTTCTCCCCTAATAAGTTTCGGAGGATCTATAGGGTTAGCCAATCTTAGATGTCCGCTGTGGTCAACCTTGCCCGAATAGCGACACTCCCGGAAAGAAGATTTTTTAAATCAATGACCCCAAACACCAAATATATATATTGCTATCTTTTTCCTTACACCATTTACGCTCCATTCCAGTGTTTAAAATACACTTCTTTTTTATGAACTTTGCCTTTACTTTATTTACCCTACTCATTATTGAATCAACCACGATGTCATTGGTGTTGCCACATTCTTCTTATTCGTGTTTGGTCTTTTGGCATATTTTCCTCTTTTCTATTGTATATGGCCGCCAACGTTATTCAATTTGGGACTCCCACTTCTTATGATATACACCATCTTTGGATCTCTTTGTCCTTAATCTACCGTGGCCGGTCTATCTATGGGATACGCATACACTCCGTTGGGATGACATGAACTCATAGATATGAATATGATCTTTGCTCATGTGCTTGAGCATGTGCACTTTTGAAGTTTCCTTGTCGTATTACTTTCATAGCTGGCACTCCCAGACCACTTTAATAATTTAGCATTTGAATGCCCATGAAGCATATGTCCTTTTAAACATCCTTGTACGATTACATTTAAAGTCTGCAGTCAAACACATTACATAATTTTGGTGTATTTGATGCGTAAGCAATGTACTTTTAAACCTATCTTTACGATTTACATTCAAAGTTGCCATTCAGAAATTCATTAATTTTGTATTTTGGGTGCGTAAGACATGCTTTCAGGTCGTTTTATAATTACTTTCATAGTTGCATTTAGAACATTGAAATAATTTTTGTATTTTGGTGCGTAAGCATATGCCTTTTATGCTCGTTTTATGATTACTTTCATAAGTTACATTCAGAACATTTCAATAATTTTGTACTGAGGTGTGTTAAACGGTGGGAACACAAACTTGACTTCCGTTTACTTTCATAATTGCATTGAGAATTTAAATTTTTTTTCTTTATGAGATATTAAGTGATGATCTAACTCAGCTTTGCATTGAAATTTTAAACCACAAAAAGCACAATTAAATTTCTTCAACTTTTCAATCCCAATCATATTCACTGGTGTTCCTGACTTCTGAGATCCACATTTTAAAGAACTTTTCTTGCTATGGTCTCCCCATCATCACGTGTTAACCTCTGCAAAATAAATAATATTAAATAAATACATTTTGTAAACAAACTCAAAACACAAAATTCAATAAATATGAATGAACAAAATACTGAAAATTTTTCAAAAAATCGTAGGACTTCAACACTAAAATGATATACTTTATTGTCAGATTCCAAGGTTTTAAAACATTGCACCCTAAAACCACAATAACTTTTTAAAAACAAAAAACAAAACCAATAAAACTTAATTTTTTTTTAACCTTAAATCAATAATTGATTTTTTTTACGATATAATTATTTACATCACTTATATTATTGTTTTTATGTTTTTCACCTAAAATATTTAATTACAGCTTAAAAAAAAAAAACTGATTTAATTTTAAATATCATTATTTCCCTTTTTTGTCTTACTTCAACTTCCCATAGCACTGCCTCTGTTAGAAGGGGCTGAACGTACCCTTAATACGGTTTTGAAACGCCTTTCGTGGTCTTCAAGAAAACCATATGAAAGATACAATGTAATTTTAGGATAAGGTTTCCTATTAATCAAAGAGACTGCTTGGAAAACCTTTTTAAAATTCTTATCCCAAACCTTTTAGAAACCTTTTGTGAAGGTTTCAGATTCATAAAGATTACTCTCTGGAGTTCCTGATGGTGAAGTATGATTTATAAAGATAATAAATTAATCATTAGTATGCTGTACTAACCTAAATGTTATTATAACTTAGGTACATTATTAGAGAAAATAATTAAATAACATTAAATTTTTTTTCAAAGAACCCTCAAATTTGTAATAAGGTTGAAACTCACAGAAATCTTTGGGTGATAACTTTGAACTAAATCTTCATAAAACATCTCTCATCGCTTTGTACAGTTTACAGATTATTTTCCATATTCAGATGTGGCGAGGCTAGTCTTATACCTGAACCACGAAAACGATGATAATGTGCTTTGTCAAGCTCAGGCCAAGGATAAACTTCAACAGAGTCCCAGAAATTTCGAAGCCGCCTGAATATGACCATGCTACCAAGCAACATGAGATTCCCCTATTTTAAAAATGAGGGTTTACCAACTCAAGAATTAGATGAAGATGTTCTTGAAGATTTTATTATTCACTCCTGAGGTGTCAAGACACCGGATTTTGATACCCGCAGTGGTTATGTGAATAGTCAAAAACGCATCGCAAAAGTTTAAACCGAGGCAACGTTGATGTATCATGTAAGGGATCTAAATTTTTGCCAAAAAAAAGAAAAAAAATCTTTAGTTTAAAGACTGGGGGGGGGGAACATGCTTACTTCAAACATTGATACATTTTACTTTGTACAGAAAAAGAGAAGAACTTATATATTTTAGAATAGAAGATTAAACTATCTTCTATATTGCTGCGACATATATGGTTTGTTAAAGGAGATGGGGGTTGTCTTACAATACAAATAAGTTGTTTTTAGACAATTCAAAATGAAGCCTTAAGTGTGCGTTGGTGAATAATAGCAAACTATACACCTCGATACCAATTGGGCACTCAATGAAATTAAAAGATGAACATACAAAAAAGGTTTTAAATCTTACCAAAAATATGAAGTACAAGTGGATCATGTCGACTTAAAAACGGTTAACTTTCTGCTAGGACAATGACAACAAGGGAGGTATATAAAATATCCCTGCTTCCTTTGCTTATGGGGCAGCAGAGCCAAGGCAGAACATTATTTCAAATAAATCTGGCCAGTGCGAACATCACTTAATGTCAGAGAAATTTTTTTTATTAATTCACCTTTAGTGAGCAGAGATAAAATCATATTTCCTCCTCTGCATATCAAGCTAGGCCTCATTAAATATGTAAAAGCTTGAGATACAAACGGCGAGAGTTTAAAATACATAATTTCAAAATTACCAAATTTATGTTCTGAAAAAATCAATGCAGGAAGATAAGTCTAAACCTATATTTTGAAATGATCTCTGATCTTTCGAAAATTATTGCCAAAAAATAAAAAATGCCTAGTTCTCTTGCTTGCTGCACTTCTTATAAACTAAAAACCTTGAGCAATTGAGCAGGTAACGTATAGAAATTATTAAAAAAACCATTAACCAGAATACAAAGAGTTAGGTTTGCAAATTAAGCATGAAAAACATTTTTAAATTACGTATTTTTTAAACAGCCCATCTTTAACCAAATTTCCAAGTAAATTTTACGTGAATGTAAGTGATAAAAAAACAGGTTGAGAGATCAACCAGGAAGAGAGAGTTATGGAGAAAAGGGTACTATAATAAAGTACAAGAAGATCAAGGAGTATAAAAATATTTTATTGTAATCGTTGTGAGTAAACGTGAATAATTCATATGCAATTTCACAATTTTAAATAAATCATGTAAAATAAGCTGTATATACCAATTCTCAACCATTTAATAAGCATTAACTTCTCACCTCACTTTTTACCAATCCAGAACATTTTTTCAACCAATGGTCATCGCAGCAATCCTTCTTCAATATTCAAGGGCTCATATTCTTATATCAATGTGTAAATAACGCTGTATTCTTTCCTCCGCTCTCTTGTCCAAAGGTTTCATCCTTTACTCAATCTCACTTTGCATTGTTCATGGGTATACAATTTTTCCTCTCTGATCAAACTTATTTTTCAAGGGTTGTAGATAAATATAAAATAATAATAACAATAACTAATAAGTAATAATAATAATAATAATATTAAAATAATAACTAATAATTTAATAAATAATAAAATAATAATAAAAGATCCAATAAGTATAAATAATGACTATAATATATAATAATAAATAATAATCAAATATAATAGATCAATCGAGATATGGCGTTGAAATAAAATAATCAATAATAATAATACATAAGTATAGCTGTGAGTAATAACAAATGAATAATAGTAATAATATATAATGAATATGAGTAAGTCAGAAATAAAAACGTAATAAAATAATGAGTATAAATAATATATATAAATAATAATAATAAATGCAAATATCACTCGCATGGTATAACGGTGTCTTTTAAACTGTTCGCATCTCTAAAAAAATTTTAACTAGTTTGTTTAGATAAATCTTCGTTTGAAAGTTTTAAAATAGATGCGAGCGGAGAATGACATTTTCCACTCTCTATCACCAACTATCCGTAGAAATATATGCCAATTAGATTTCAACTTTCTTAGAGGAAAGCCGTGCGTTTTTTAAAAGCCTATAACGAAAGTATCCTATTAGAGATGAGTATTAATTCGTAATATAATTAAATATTATTTAATTATTGTTATTATTATTATAGTGTATGATTATTATATTATAATTACTGTATTAATTATTATTATTTTTATGTATTGCAAAATTTATCTTATATTTGTACTTGAATTGGTAGTTGGTAGATATAAATGGTTCAAAATATTTAAATAATATTATTAATATTATTTATTATTATTAGTTATTATTCACTTATTATTATTATTTATTATTATTTATTTATTATTATTATTTTATTATAGGGTACTAGGATTCTGTATGCTGTTGTAAATATTATTTATTATTAATTATATTATATATTATTATTATTATTGATTATTAATTATTTATTATATAACAGGTCAAACAAAGAAGTTATCCTGAATATATTTACTTTTAAAGCTTCACACATTTTTTTTTCAAATGCAGGTTCCAAAAATTTATTGGGCTTTTTGTCTGTCGGACCAATTTTGACACTAAATTCACACGTAACATGGAAAAGAATTGCAGAAATAATATTTTCACTGTGAGCTGAGACAAAAGTGGTTGTATGGTGCAAAACAGAAATGATTCAAAAATATATATTATAATTATATATATATTAATAAATATAATATAGTAATATTATATATATATAAGTAATATAACTATATATATATATATACTATATAGTATATATAATCAATACTTATAGAATATCCCTATTAAAATATAAGTAAGATAATATAACGTATATAATATTGAAAAATTGCAAAAATTGATAGGAACAGAATATATAAATAAGTAGATATAGCTAGTGGTTTTTCATCGAAACTGGTCAAAAAAAAATTATTTTGGGTTAGCACGCCCGAGCAAACGGACCACACACACCCCAATTATAGATTTTCTGGAACCAGCAAAAAATCACATTGTGAAAACAAGTCAAATAAACAGTAAAAAAAAATTGAAATCCAAGTGTTATATTATTATTATTTAATACTCGAGGAACAAAGTTTTTTTTTTACTGTTGTCTTTTATCTATTTTTTGCGCTAAAATCCAAACTTATTTTAGTTTGTAATAATGAGCAGTTTTGGCGACTTCACAATGAAAACAAAAAAGGTTTTCTATATTTTACCGTGTGTACCGATACTTTTGGAAAAACATTAATTTTTTTTTAATCTCTGCCAATTATATATTTCAATAGAATATATATATAATATAATATATATATAATTATATATTAAATATATATATATTATATATATATATATTAATTATAATATATTATATATATATTATATATTATATTATAATATATATTATTTAATTTGGGCAAGACACATTTTATTCAGATTATCTTTTTGTATACCCAACCGTTATATCTCTGTTCATGAGAAAAATAAATTTTATTACAATTTCTTTCCAGGTTTACATGTGAATAGTCAACTCAGCAACATGATCAAAATTAATTATATTATTTTTTATTATTATATATTACTATTAGTATTTTTATTTTTAAATTATTGATTATAATGAAAAAAAAAAATATTGAAATTACAAATTTAATTATTTATATATATTCACAAAATTTGTGATGTGTGTAGTACCCTCACCGCATATATGTAGGCATCATAATTCGTTTGTGTATAACACAACTTCTAGTTATTATTCGTGATAGTGTAGTCCATAATACATGATTACATTATAATAAGTTATTATATAGTATTTATATGATTTAGATTATCCAGGGAACCACAATTACCAGACAAATATTTGAATGTTTTTGCTTTGTATTTTCTGATTGTGTTAAATATATCTTTTATTTATATTTAATTATCAAATATCAGAAAAGCAGGTATTATATTTGGGCTCAAAAGAACACAATACTGTGTTCCAAGTAGACCCATTTCAGATACCAGGGAATTTACCTCCTCTTTTATATAATTTATTGTTATTGTTGAAATTGTAATACTGACTAAATAATTTAAAACTATGTAAATTCTATATATTAAATGGCTAAATTGTAATTTCTCTATTTTTAAATAATATATTTCCTATTTTATAATTTCCATTTCCTCCATTTTAGCTTTTATTACATCCTTCTTACTCATTTCTTTCATGAAAATAGAACGTTATAACTATAATCTCCTTTTTCATATCCCATTTCTTTTATATTGAAATGTTCTATTAAATACTACTTGTTCTTTCTTCTCATACTTCGGAAGGTCATCTTATAACAGTTTCACTTTTTAATACTTCATAATAAAACAAAATTCGTTTAATATCACAAAGTTCAAGAAAGAAAATATCAATTGCTTCTCCTGATAACGGGTGCGAGAGTTTAATCTAAATTTACTACTTAAACATAAACAGATATAATTTTTATTGTCGCCCATTCTTATTTCGGAATTCACTCCACACAATCTATCATTATAAATTACAAAGCCATGTTCTTAATACCATATATGTTTCATAAATATTAGCTACTATAATCAATTCATCCATATTAACACAATTATATTAATAAATTTAACACTCTTTGATAAAAAAAAAATTCTCTTTTTCGTCTTTTCAAGTTTAAAAGTTTGGCACACAGGTTATTTCAAAACAGGAATGTGAAAACAAAAATAACCCAAACTAAAATAAAAATAACTAAAATAAAACAATAAAATAGAATGAAATTGGTAAAATGTGGTCATATGAACAAAAATAAACAACAAAAAAATAAGGTAAATTGTTACCTAGAGGGTGTCACCCTCCTGTCGCTCCCGATTTTTGATGAACATAGGAACATACTTCCTAAAAAAATAATAATGAAGATAGTAAAAGAAAATCGCAATTTCAGAAATCTAAGATCTCCACTTTATTCTTTTCAAAGTCAACAAAGCGTGTTATAAAAAAAAAAAAAAAAAAAAAAAAATTTTTTGAAAATCCAACAGGTATAATCACAAAATTTTAAATGAAAGAATAGTGAAAACGAAAAAAAGTTACATCTCTTCTAGAAAAAAAAAGATTACAGCCTCTGAATGTTAAAAATTTTCCCTAGACTTGCTTATAATAAAAATTAAGTGGGCCTCATGCTCCTTTAGGGCCATCCTAGTTCAGGTATGATAAGATTTGTTAATTTTCAACTAGATTTTTCTTGTGTATACCCAACAACTTATCATTAACCGACTAGAGGGTCTTAAATGAGACTAACCTGGCGATCAAATATGAAAGTCCTATGGATTTTCACAACTTGAGAGGCTGTAACTTTTTCTTCCTAAAGATAGAGATCATTTCTGTTTTCACTATTCTTCTTTACTTATTTTTTTTTTAGAAAAGATAGTTATCCTGTGATTTTCATAAAAACGGGGGTGACAACCCTCTAATTAAATGAATTCCTAAAATAAATATCAAAATAAAAATTTAAGAATAAAATAATATTTAAATAAAATTAATATAATAAAAATATCAAAATATCAGCTGTACCCAAACTGTATGATGTAGCTATATAAACATTATTTCATGAAATAATAGTTAAACCACAAGTGACAATGAAATGGAATGGGATCCAGTCTAATATTATAGATGTGATGAATGCATTTGAATTTAGCGGGCAGGTTGGGGATTTTTTGGATTTTTGAGAAAAAAATCAAATTTTTGATTTTTGGTTTTTGGATTTTTTGGATATTTTGGATTTTGGAATAACATGATCAATTATTTGTAACAAACTTTTTTTTTTATAGTTCTACTTTATTTTTAACGCTAGGCCCTATATCTGAGTCAAAATCTTAGAAATAGGGCTTATAGCCATACACAGGAAAACAGAAATACTAAGAGAGTGTTAGTTTGTATGAATGAAAATTATTACATCACGAAATAAAAGAACATGTTTGAAACATGATCTTTGTTGACATTTTAAAGTGCAGAAATTCTGAAAACGAGTTAGCCTTTGCTATGATACTTAATCAATTCTAATTTTTTTGATTTCGTATTGAATTAAATCAGCTCGAATATAGAAAATAATTAAAGTTATATAAGGCAAAAAATCAAAACGAAGGAAAAATCAACGATTTTTTGGAGCAAAAAATCAGTTGAAAAAAATCACAAATTGTTTTTTCCGTGCCATCCCTGAAAATTAAATTATAAAAAAAATTAGCGGACTTTAGCCAACAGATATTTTACGAACGAACCATAGTGTAAAAAGGCTATCTTCTAAAAAATATTTGAAGAAAAAAATTCGCTTCATTTTAAAATATGAATATAGATAATAGGACGAAAAAATATAAATTAAAATTATTAAAACTATATCAATATATATATTATATATATATATATATATATTATATAATACTATAAATATATATATATAATATTATATATATATATATATATATAATTAATATTATATATATATATATAATATATATAATAATCTATATATTATATATATAATATAATTATACTATTATTATAATATATATGATATTATATATATATAATATATTAATATAATATTATATATATATAGTATATTATATATATATATATAATATATATATATATATTGACATAGATTTTACTTTTGAGGGTTGTCGGGATTTTTTGGATTTTTCTTTGAAAAATGAATTTTTGATTTTTTGGATTTTTGCAGATTTGTCATGTCACCGCGAAATATTGTACAAAAATTTTTTTAAGTTCGATTAAGTATACTGTTTAAACCCAGGTCCCTATATTGAGTTCACATCATTAAAATAGGGCTTAAGTCTATGACACACATGAAACCGCAACACTAAAGGGTGTTATTTGTAATATCGATACATTATTACATCAGAAATAAAAGAAGAACATGACGAAACATGATTTTTTGTTGACATTTTTATAACTTTAGGAAATTTGAAACAGAGTAGCCTTGCTATGATATTTTATTATTCTAAATTTTTTTATTCTGTTGAAATTACAATTTACTTAATATCAAAAAAAATTAAAATATATATATATAAAAAAGCAAAAATACACACCGTAAAATCAATCTTTCATTGAGCAAAAAATCTATTTGATAAAAGTCAAGTTGAAAAAATCACATTGGATTTTCTTCCGTCGCCATCCCTGCTTTTGTGCCAGTCAGTGAATGCGCTGAGACTGGCTTGACAGGCGCTACTTCAAACTCATGGCTGGATCTCCCGAGTGGCTGGGGACGGGCTGACCTGGCTTACCAGAGCACTCTTCCCATGGTGACGCCCCGTGCCGGGAGTTCTCTATATATAATACTATAAGTATATATATATATATATACTACTACTATTTTGTCTTTATTTATTTATTACTTCGATTAAGTATTATATACTAATATTATATCTATATTATATATATAATATATAAATATATATATAATTATATATATATATCCCTTATATTGCGTATAGATACGAAAACTATATAAAGAAGTTAAAGAAACATGGTTTCAGTAAATTTCTTGAAAAATTTACGTATATACTCGATACGATGAAGGAAATGTTTCAGGTAAATTTGAATTATTTGTTAGGTTAGTTTAGGTTGGTTAGGTTAAGGTTAAGTAGGTAGGTAGTTTAGGTTTCGTAACCTAAACATACCTAACCACTTCCACCTAAACCTAAAGCTTCACCTAAATAACAAATAATTCAGACCCATTTACCTGAAAACCATCTCCTTATATCGCAATCGTATGTACGCAAATTTTCCAAAAATTTACTGAACGCATGGTTCCTGTTTATGTATTCGATAGGTACCGCACATATATAGATATTATTATATATATATAATATATATATATATTATAATATATTATATATAAACATAAATATATAATAATATATAAATATATATATTATATATATATAGTATATAATATTATAAATTGTAACAATATCCGCAACGCGTCAGCCACGAAAGAGTGCGCCGTAATGCGCAGTCCAGCCACTCGAAATCACGCCCATGAGTGAGAAAGTAAGCCATAAGACAGTTCAGCCACTTCACTACTGGCAACAAGTAATTCTATGCCTATATATATATATATATAATATATATTATATAATATAATATATATAATATATAAATATTATTATATATATTATTATATATATA
>JABUQX010133633.1:7500-10000 GCA_015478945.1 Trachelipus rathkii
AAAACGTCAATAACAAGTTCTTGGATATATTAGCTGAAATGTTGCGATTTGGTATCTCTTACTGCTAACGTTTTAGTAATATTGTTTTTATCTTTGTCCACATATCTAATATTAATAGCAAAATAATTTATCTTTTCCTTTGTGCAAGCATCCATTTTTTAAATGCAAGAAGCGTCAATTTAAGCAACTTTTTAGGTGCTTTTTTTTTTTTTTTTATCCGCTAGAACTATTTTGGACTTCCAGTTTCGAGGATAATTATCCGCACAGTGTTTTAAATCCTGGTCTTGAAAAAACTTAAATAACAACCATTATAATCAATTATATTTTGAATTTTTCACTTGACATAGACAGAACAAGTTCTTGACAACTGAAAAAGTATCCACTTTAGTTTGAGTTTTTGAAAATAAAGGTTTATCCTGAAAAAGCTTTTGTTTCACCTTTCTTTTTAACAATTGCAGCAATGTCTGGATGAGAGCGCTTTAAATGTCGCATTAATTTAAAGGATCCATTAGATGTATTGTGACCCCCATGAGTAACTGGTGGTTCGGTAAACTCTTTCATGCATGATCGAACTGATTGTTTCCCATCAACTGTGTTAACTATTTCATATTGACAAATGTAAGTACTTTTATCTTCAGAGCGAGTAAAATATTCAAGTACATAAAGTGTTTTCGATTTTTGTTTAGTTGACATGATTTTTCTAAGAATATTAAACTTAATTAATTAAAGTTATCTATAGAAGTATAGAACCTTTTTTATTATTGAATAATAAATATACATAAGCAAATAATTTCTGAAAAAAGAGAGAATATATATATATATATATATATATATATATATATATATATATATATATATATATATATATATATATATATATATATATATATATATATATATATATTATTTTTATATTATATATATATATATATATATATATATATTAGTGATGCTGCAGATGTCATTTTTTTCGCATCCGCGGATGCGGATGTTTGATTTTAATATCCGCGGATGCGGATGTTTGATATATATATATATATATATATATATATATATATATATATATAAATATAATTATAACATCACCAAAACTATCACCATAACTTATATGTATACCAACGCTGCTAACTGCTCAACCTTATATATATATATATATCGAGTTTAGCCACAATCTATTAATATAATTGTTACCAGGGTGCGGGATGGGGACCCAACTCAAATGCACCCCACCAACCTCTTTCCCCAACCTCCGCCCTTAATGAAAGAGATTTTACATGGATTATATACTTTTTGCACTAGTATTGAAATTCAAATATTGGAAGGTTGTGCTTGAGAGAGTTCAATTTTTCTGCCTTTTCCGCTGAGAGTCTGTTTCTCTTTTCATCATATATTAGCCCAGCATTGCTAAATACTCTCTCACTTGGAACACCAGTTGGAGGACAGGCCATTATTTCCTTGCAAGTTTACTTAAGCGTGGGTAAACATTTTGCATTTTGCTTAATTAACACTCCACCAACTGATAGGATCGTCATTTGATTTGTATCTAGTCGTTTTTCTTGGTGAAAGTTTTCAATCATTTGCACTGCATCTATTTGATAATGCGTGTGTTTCTTCATCACTACTGGACTGTAGAAATTCTTCCAGTGAATCTGTTATTGATTTACTTGTAGAAGATGTTGGTTCTGTATATTTCATTTTTTTCCTTTTAATGGATGGCTAATTAATAGACTGTTCGGATTGAAGTTTTCCTTTCAAGTTTACTCAAGCGTGGATAAACATTTTGATTAACTTTCCACCAACTGATTGGATCATCATTTGAATCTAATCGTTTTTCTTGGTGATAGTTTTCAATCATTTGCACTACATCTTTTGGTAATGCGTGTGTTTCTTCATCACTACTGGACTGTAGAAATTCTTCCAGTGAATCTGTTATTGATTTACTTGTAGAAAGTGTTGGTTCTGTAGATTTTGTTTTTTTCCTTTTAATAAGTGGCGAATTAATAGACTGTTCGGATTGAAGCTTTTCAACTGCAACACAAAGTAACGATTTAACTTGTTCTAATATCGTTACAAAAAAACTTGCTTTATAACGGGAATCTAAGTTAGTTGCAATAGTATGAAGGTCATTAATTTCCACAGAACCAAAGCGTTTTTCTACCTCTAGTTTAATTACATCTTTCATTCTTTTTAAACCGTCATCATTTTCATTTCAAGATGGTTCAAAATGCTTCCTTAGCGTTGAGATTAATGGTATTACATAAGAGACAAAAGCTGTAGAGGTGCTGATTTTTTTGGTAGTTTCTTCAAATGGTTTCAATAGCTTAATGCAGTGTGATATGATGTCATTTTCCAAATTAATAAGATTGTTAACTTTGGAATACGAACTGGCGTACGAAGCAAGAAGTTCTTTGACCAATACTTCTTTCCATCATATGAAGTGTACTATTCCAGCGAGTTGGAATGTCTTTGATAACATTAAGATATGGAATATCAAGCCGTT
>JABUQX010133633.1:15000-35000 GCA_015478945.1 Trachelipus rathkii
ATATATATATATATATATATATATATAATATATATATATATATACTTTTAATATTTTTTATTTTTTTTTTTTGTTCTTTTACGAGATTGTTAGGAAATAATTTTTTTTTTTAGGTGCTAAATTATTGTTTTTAAAGATGATAAATATGAAATAATAGGCCAACAAATTTCATATTTATAACAAAATAATGGAGAATATCGGAAAAAATCGACCTCACCGACATTTCATGAAACTCAGTATTAAATGTTTGAAAATGATTTGTAAAAAAAAAAAAAAAAAAAAAAATCGAGATATAACCCTGAAAAAAGTTATGAAGTCTTCATATTTCATATTAACGACATTTTATTTGCTGCCATTTTCTTTTTTATTAATTTTTTTATATAGGTTTATGATGTTGAAGCAATATTTTATTATTTTTCCAGCATTCACTCTGTAGACAAATGTTCGTGTAGCATGCATTCATTTCACACTGAAAAAATTATATAAATGCTATTTTCTAACGAACTAGTAAAAAAATAAATAAAAAATAAAAATCTTTTAAATCTGATATATATATATATATATATATATTATATATATAGTAGCCAGCAACCAGCAGCCAGCCAACCTTAACCTTCAACTGCTATATATATATATATATATATGTAGCAACAACCAGCCAGCAATAACCGCTGCCACCAGCTTAACAACGCTGCTTCCTTTGCTGCTTAACAACAACCATAATAATATATATATATATATATATATATATATATATATGACCTATTGAGTAATAGGTATCGGTTATTTTTTGTATTCTTTCTAAAAAAAAATTTACTAGATTCTTAGGAAATAGCTTTTATTAATTTTTAGTAGTAATTAAATGCATGGCGCACGGGCATTTGTCAACGGGAGGCTCCGCCTAACGTACCGCCCGAAAAGTGAGTGCTCTAATAATCATAAATTATTGCTTCAGCATCATAAGCCCATAAAATTTTATTTAAAAAAAAAAAAAAAAAAAAAAAGGAAGTATCTAGCAGCAAATATGTTATAAATATGAAATTTGGAGACCGTAGCTTTTTTCAGAAGCTCTTTTATCGAAGTTATTTTACGTTTTTCATTCTTGACAGATTATTTCAAATATTTCATATAAGTTTCATGAAAATTGACTGGTGAGGCTATATTTGATAATTGAGACCACAGGCAAATGTTATAAATATAACACTTGGAGCCTAATATTTCGTATTCATTTTTAAAAGGAATGTTGTAGCACTTTATATATATATATATATATATATATATATATATATATACCTTATGAGATATTTCATGCATTAATTGAACAGTAAAAATATATTTGCATATTGATATATATATCTATAGCATAACATAATAACCTTATATATATATAAATATAAATGCACCAACTTAACTATATATATACCTTTTTGTTTTTTTGGGAAGAAAAATAAGCTTTTTTTTTTTTTTTAAATTTCCATATATTAGTAGTATATGATACTAGCAATTAATTAAGATGGGAACGAGAAAGATACGAAATTTGTAAATATTAAAAATTTAATAATAAAGTAAAAGAAAACGATCATTTTGCCTTAAAAAGAAAACGCATTTTAGTGCTAATACGTGAAAGAATCTAAGGTAGGGTAAAAATTAATGTTTCTGGGGAAAATACGTTCCGTATTGTTTTTTTTTCTCATATATAGATTCTGTGTATACATAATAAAACATATCATAACCTGAACTTAAAGGGCAGTAAACCGCAACCTAACCTATATGGATCGACGATGCAGTAAAACTCAACCTAACCTATATGGATCGACGATGAAGTAAATTTCGCTCTAACCTATATGGATCTACTTTGCTGTAACAATGTTTCTCATTTTTTTCGGGTAAAAAATTTTTTGCTCTACAGAAAATATTCCTATAGGCGTCTCTGTCTCCTGGGCGCTGTCAAACGTACGATGAGTAAAAAAGTACGATATATAAATTTTTTGATCCTGTTATCCATTATATATATATATTGAAATTTATTGTTAGTATCATATAATAACGATATGAAAAAAAACAAAAAAAAACACTACAAAATTCTCTGCACCATAAAGCTCATAAGAACACACACACACACACACACACACACACACACACACACACACACACACACACACACACACACATATATATATATATATATATATATATATATATATATATATATATATATATATATATATATATATATATATATATGTAATATATATATATGTAGCAGCCTTAGTAACTTGTAATAACATAACCCAGCCCTTGTGCTATAACAATAGTAGCCAGTAATAATAATATGTATGTATGTAATATAGCCAGCCATATATATATATATATATGTGTAATAACTCTACAACATAACCATATATAATATCACTCTTTCTTTGCTTTCATAATAATAATATAATAATAATAATAATATATATGTAATAATAATAATGTATATAATATATGTAATATGTAATAATATATATATATAATATATGTATATATATATGTAATAATATAATATAACTATATATCTTTCTCCTTCAATAATACATATGTATATATATATATCTCAATATATATATATATATATATATATATATATATATTAAATCGAATATTAACATGGTGTTACAACATACATGATATAAGAATCGAAATAATCTGGAGTTGGCCCTCAAAAATCCAATTATTGGTGGTCAGTGGGAATCTCGATGAGTTGTTCCAGGGAAACCTTCGTATATCTTTGTGATTTTCAATGATTAAAAAATATTTGAATAAAGAAATTTATTTTTACTTTCCATTAACTAAAGTCTCATAATTTAAAAACTCACAAATTTGACGTTTCATCTCTACTTTTTATTCACTTTATGTAGCCTTAAAATAAAAATAAAAGCTATCTAAATCTAAATGATTACATTCGAACACCGCTCCTATCAAAAAACGATTCTCTTCCCGAAATGAAAGCGTAGGCTATATGGCTTTTGGTCAGCCTATTTCATTACTGGGTTCTTCGTAAGGTCAAATATCGCTTCCAACCAATATGGCGGGATAATGAAAACAAATGGTTTCTAGTATTTCAAAAATTCAACTTTCAGATAAAAAAATAAAACATATAAGCGATCATATATATATATATATATATATATATATATATATATATATATATATATATATATATATATATATATATATATATATATATATATATATATATATATATATATATATATGCTCTTTCTTTGTAACTGCTCTTTGCTGCTGCTCTGAACAACATGTAGTTATTGTAATATAATACATCTAGCAGCCTTATGCTGCTGCTATAATATATATAACCAATAATATAATATATATATGCTGTAATATATATATGTATATGTATGTATATATATATATATATATATATCATATATATAGCACCAACCAACATATCTTTCATACCAACATATCCTTGAATCTGCTACCTGCTGCTCATACATATGTAGTATGTAGCCAATATATATATATGTATATGTATATCATATATATCTGCTGCTGCTGCTCTTTGCTCAAATATATGTATATATATATATATACCAACATATATATGTATATAATAACATATATATATATATATATATAATAATAATATAATATTCTTAATATATATATATATATATACATAGCACTATTTATATATATATATATATATATATATATATATATATATAACATATATAGCATATATATATATATATATATCTTCTTTATATATATATATATATATATATATATATATATATATATATATATATATATATATATATATGTAACATAACTATTTATACTATCTTTCTTTCATATATATATATATATATATGAGAGCAGCTGACGGATTCACATCAATAGTAATGCCTCTTTTAACCATTGACCAGTCATCGCTATTGTTCAAAATAGGACACACACTACTTTCCATTTATATTTATAATATGTATATATATAGCAACCCAGCCTTGTATATATATAACAACAATATATATATATATATATATATATATATATATATATATATACTGCTATATCTTTCTTATATCTTCTTCTTTGCTGCTTATATATATATATATATATATATATATATATATAACAATAATATATATGCCATATTACCATTCGTCCCGATTTGGCCGGGACAGCCGTTAAACTTGACCCTTGTCCCGATTTAGAGAGGTCGATTTGCGTTACGGAATTTTTATGAGTACAAACCCAAATTTAACGTAACAGTATATTTTACATATATATATATATATATATATATATATATATATATATATATATATATATATATATATATATATATATATATATATATTATATAAAATTTAAAAAATATATATAAAAAATGTTAAACATACGATTTATAATAAGGTTATTTTGTTAATCTTTGTAATATATTTTTCAGGGCATGAGGTTTTTGTCAATCGATATATACATTTTTTAAATATCGGCTCAGCGCGATTATATATATAGTAATAACTTTATATATATATATATATATCTTTGTATATGCTATATATATATATATATATCAATCTATATATATATATATATATATATATATGCTATAACTGCTATATATATATATATATAGGAACTTTTCTAAAGTAAGTTAACCGATATATATCGAACGAACTATGTAATCGATTTTTTTTCGATTATTTCAAGGCAATAGTGCGTCAAAGTTGCCAATAACAGTTTTTTTTTAACTAAAGGAATACCCAAGATTAAATCGCAAAGATGGAAAGAGTCAGGGTCTCTCGGCCTCAGCGGGGGACGACGGGGGGAGGACTTTGTCCCCCCCTCTGTCCCTCCATCGGCTCGAGCCCCTTAAAAAAATTTAAAAAAATTAACATATAAAAATTAACATGATAAAAAAAAGCAACTTGTGGTAACTCTCGCGATCTTTCTATTGGAGTTTTAGCTAACACGTGACACTGCAGGGCTGCACGAGCAGAGTTCTGCGATTTTCGATATCATGTCTCTTTATGTAACTTCCTTTTAAAGGACAAGTGCCTATATATGAATTATTTGATATATTTTTTACTCATGAACGAAGGGGGAGACTTGCGTGGTGGCGCTTGACATTTCAAAGCAATTTGAGCCGGGTATGGCAGCACGCGTCACTGCTCTCCAAGCTCCCCTCCTTTGGGTTTCCTCCTTCTCTTTGCTTACTTATGTCTAGTTTTCTTTCAAATCGCTCAATATCGGCTGTTGTTGATGGGGAGACTTCTTCTTCCTTTTCTGTCAATAGTGGTGTTCCTCAGGGTTCTGTCTTATCTCCTACTTTATTCCTACTTTTCATTAATGATCTTCTCACCTGCACATCTAACTCTATTCACTCATATGCCGATGACTCGACCCTTCATTCTTCAACTCATTTCAATTCTGCTCCCTCTTTTTACTTCTAGAATTGCCTCTCGTCTTAATCTTTCCGATTCTATTCTCGCTGATCTGGATAGAATTTCCGGGTGGGAGTTCGTCTCAACCTTGTGAAATTCAAATTCTTTAAAAACTCAACTTCTTCAAATCTCCCCTCTCTAAGACACCTTCTAACTTTCCTATCTCTTTCGACGGTTCTCTCGTCTCTCCTGTTGACAATATAAACATCCTTGGCCTTAACATAAACAAAAAAATGTCTTGGAAACCTCACATCACAACGGTTGCTAAGGCGGCCTCAAAGAAACTGGGAGTTCTGTTTAGACTGCGAGACTTTTTTTCCTCTCCACAGTTACTCTCCAGTTATACAAAGGATCTCATCCATAACCCTTGTATGGAACACTTTAACTCCTCTCATATCTCTGGGGGCTCAGGGTTTTCACCCGGCTTCTGGATAGGGTCGAGTCAAAGGCAAAAAGACTTATAAACTGTCCATTTCTTTCTAGTTCACTTGACCCTCTATCTTTGCAACGATGTTGGTGCTCTCTTTCTATAGGTAATGGCGGCAGGAGTGCTCGAGGGCTTTCCACTCGCGACCTCCCTTTGAACGCCCTCACGTAGCACAAGGGGTGCTGTATCGGCACATGAGTTTTTGTGTTGATATTGGCAACTCAGACTAGTTCGCTGTGGTGCCTCCTTCTTTCCCCACCACCTCTGTTCTGTGGAATTCTCTTCATCTTCTGTGTTTCCTACTCAATTTAATCTCCCTCACTTTAAAGCCACGCGTCTGTGCTCATCTGCGTGATTTGCGTTAGTTGATAGTTTTGTTGATTTAACACCCCTCCTTGAATAGGGGGCTTTGCCCGTGAGCGGTGGTGATGTCTGTAAAAAAAAAAAAAAAAAAAAAATGTAACTTCCTTTTAAATAATAAGTTCCTGTTTATATATATATATATAATATATATATATAACATAATAACCTCCAATATATATATATATATATATATATATGCTATTCAGTAGGATCTTTATATATATATGTAGCATATATGTATATATATATATATATATATATATATATATATAAATTCTCTGCTGCTGCTGCTGCTCATCTTCTTGCTGCCTATATATATATAAGTAGTTAAAGAGCAATATTGAAGGGGACTGGAATCCTGGAAATCCTGGAATCCTGGAAGGATTCCAGGAACCTGGAAACTGGAAAGTGACTTCTGGAAACTGGAAACTGGAAACGAAAAAAAAATTAAAATAAAAAATTAAAATTAAAATTAAAATAAAATTAAAATTAAAATTAAAATTAAAATTAAAAATAAAATTAAAATATATATATACACATACATGTTTAGAAAATACGTTCATACAAGGTAGAATATACACGCATACGCACACGCATACGCACACGTACACTTACACACGCACACGCACACACATATATATATATATATATATATATATATATATATATATATATATATATATATATATATATATATATATATATATATATATATATATATATATATATATATATATATATATATATATGTATATAACAAATATATATATATATATATATATATACAACTCTTTCTTTCTATATGTATATATAATGCGTATAATACTTACATACCTGGAAGATGCAATCATACACTGACGCGCGCATACATACGTATGTAAATTATTTCGTCGTTGCGCCGGTGTCGGTGCCGCTGCCTCTGCGGAGTTGGTGTTGCCGTACGTCCTCTCAGTCCTGTCGCTCGCCTTCAACTGATTTTAAAAATATGAAATGAAAAAGGGGTAAAGAGAGGGGATAGAAGGGTGGGAAATAGAAGGAGGGTTGTAGAAGGGGAGATATTGACAAAGAAAATCTAATTATCGTTTAAGATGACAAGCGTGAAAATTTATGACTTTTTTAAGAAGGGGACTAAGCTATTGAGAATTATCAGTCAGTTATGCCTAAAGGTGTAAGGTATCAACTGCCAATTATAACGTTAAAGAACAATGGCGTGGGAATCACGAGGGGAGAGACTTGGGAAAAAAAAAGATTAATTATCTTTTATACAGAGGGGAGAGAGACAAAAGCTTTTGTTACAACTCTTTCTTTAAAACTAATTATCATTTTAAAAGAGGGGGAGTTATAGACAAAGAAACTTTAATTAACATTTAAACTTAAAAGGTTAAGATGTCATCTGTAAATTATAACGTTTATACATAGGGTAAGTTGAACAAAACACCAGATGTTCTTGTAATTGACACCAGTTCTTTGTTCTTGCACTAACAAGAATACAGTTCAACACCTGTTACATGAAGGGGAAGAAACACATACATAATACATACATACATACACATACATACATACATACATATAAGAATACTCTCTCTCTAACTAACTAACTAACTAACTAACTAACTAACTAACTAACTAACTAACTAACTAACTAACTAACTAACTAACTAACTAACTAACTAACTAACTAACTAACTAACTAACTAACTAACTAACTAACTATATATATATATATATATATATATATATATATATATATATATATATATAATTATAATATATATATATATATAAATATAACTCTTAATAAAATATATATATATAGATATATATATATATATAGCATATATATATATATATATATATAAATAATAACTAACTAACTAACTATATATATATATATATATATATATATATATATCAAGTCAATTGCCGACATGTCTTGGAATTTCCTAAGGGCGTTCATATTTAATATATACATTTCGCTTTTCTAAATTTGTAAGTTTCTATTTATATTTTGTTAAAAGTTAATGTTATTTACTTATTTATTTTAGTTTTATTTATTTTTATTTAAAAAGAATCTATATATTTTTAAAATCTTTTATTTATTTTTGTTTAATTTGCTGGTAAAGTATGTTTATAACGTAAAAAATTTGCATTTTTACATACCCTAAATCAGTAAATCAGTAAATCAGTAAATCAGTAAATCAGTAAATCAGTAAAGCAGTAAATCAGTAAATCAAACTGCCTTCCAGCCACCTTCCTATCCCTTCCATGATCTATTGATCTATTGATCTATTGATCTATTGATCTATTGATTCAAGTCATATTTTGTATAACATATCTCAAAAACTTTTATTTATTTTGTTTTGTTTTCTTTAAACATTATGTTTTTACTATAAAAAATTATTTATTTTGTTTTATTTGCTTTAAACATTTTGTTTTTACTAAAAAAAATTATTCTTTTTATGTTTATAACTTAAAAAATTTGCATTTATACCTTAAACGGTAATCAGTAAATCAAAACTGCCATCCAGCAACCCTCCTACCTTCCATGATCTATTGATCTATTGATCCTATTGATCTATTGATCCTATTCAAGTCATATTTTGTATAACATATCTCAAAAACTTTTATTTATTTTGTTTTGTTTTCTTTAAACATTATGTTTTTACTATAAAAATTTATTTATTTTGTTTTATTTGCTTTAAACATTTTGTTTTTACTAAAAAATTTATTCTTTTATGTTTATAACTTAAAAAATTTGCATTTTTACATACCCTAAAGCAGTAAATCAGTAAATCAGTAAATCAGTTAATCAAACCACCCACCCACCCTCCTACCCTTCCATGATCTATTGATCTATTGATCTATTGATCTATTGATTCAAGTCATATTTTGTATAACATAACACAAAAACTTTTATTTATTTTTGCTTATTCTGTTTAAAACATTTTGTTTTAACTAAAATTTATTTCATTTTATGTTTATAACTTAAAATATTTTGCCTTTTTACATACCCTAAAGCAGTAAATCAGTAAATCAGTAAATCAAACCACCCACTCTATCCTCCTATATAGTTTCCAGTTTCCAGGAATCCATTTTCCAGTTTCCAGGTTCCTGGAATCCTTCCAGGATTCCAGGATTTCCAGGATTCCAGTCCCCTTCAATATTACTCTTTAACTACTTATATATATATATATATATATATATATATATATATATAAAAAAAATGCTATATATATATATATATATATTTACTCTACTCTTCTAATATAAACCTTATATATATATATATATATATATATATATATATATATATATATATATATATATATATATATATATATATATATATATATATATAGTTTAGTGATGGGAAGCTGAATTTTGCAATTGTGGTTGCGGTTGCGGTTGCGGTTGTGTAATGAAAACAAAATTTAACAGATTGCTGTTTGCTACTACTACTACTACTACTACTACTACTACTACTACTACTACTACTAATAATAATAATAATAATAATAATAATAATAATAATAATAATAATAATAATAATAATAATAATAATAATAATAATAATAATAATAATAATTAAATTATTATTATTATTATTATTATTATTAATATCATTAATAATATAATAATAATAAGCCAATGCCAACCAATATTAATATTATTAATAATATTATTGCCTTGAATAATACTAAATTTCGATCTTTTAATGTGGAATTTAGAGGGTTTAAGAGAGACAAGGGGGTGTGAGGTGAATATATATATATATATATATATATATATATATATATATATATATATATATATATATATATATATATATATATATATATATATATATATATATCACTCTGCTATATGTATATATCAGCATCCACCATCATCACCCACCCCAGCCTTCTCCCCAAGACTGGGAGTAAGTGCTCAACATGCACCGGGAACAGAAAAGTAGTAGAAGAATATGACACAAGTCGAAAGGAAAGCTCACCCTTACCACCCCCTTTATACCTTTTAGTGAGAACGTCGCAGTCAGAAAATTCACCCTAGAGCTTCACGGGACCGCGACGGACCCTCACTATGGCATTTCGCCAATGTGGGGTTCATTCCTTGGCCCAGGTGGGCCACAACCATGCTCCCTCAGAAAAGCCGGCCATTCATTTCTATTATGCACCTTTCTTCTCGCCTCTGCTAAATTCACATTTCTCTCCTCCAGGCATTCCTTTACTGACTGAATCCACTTTTTCTTCCGTCTCCCAGCCAGTCGATTCCCAGCACACTCACCACTATACATCCGCTTAACCAACCGGCTGTCATCTATCCATTCCACATGACCAAACCATCTCAACGTACTTTCATTTATTCTCTTATTTACCTCTTTCTTCACACCACACAACTCTATAATACGTTCATTTCTCCTTTTATCAATTCTTCTCACACCTAACACGACCCTAAGATTGTCCATCTGAACACATTTGTACTTTAGATCTAAACCGCTTACTCCAGACCATAGTCTCACTATTATACATTAACACAGGTAACATCATACCCTCATGTAAGATCCTAGCGCACTAAAGACTTAGTCACTTTACATCCAATAACGATTTAATTGCACCAGTCACCTTCCTGCCATTCGCAACTTTCCTACTACATTCTGCATCATCCGTTCCCTTTTTATCCAACATATATTCTAAATATTTAAACTCAGACATTTGTTCCAGCTGATCACTATCTAACATAACTTCACTCTGAAGACTGTCCACACTCGCAACCATAACCTTACTCTTATCAACGTTTACTTTCAAACCCCTCCTTTTACACATCTACCAAATCTATCTATCAATCATTTTAAACTCTTTCGATTCCGTCACACAAAACCAAATCATCCACACATATATATATATATATATATATATATATATATATATATATATATATATATATATATATATATGTAACAACCAATATGCATAACTAACAGCAACAGTAACTAACCTTTCCAGCAGCAGTATTTCAGCTGCTATATAACAATAATATATATATATATATATATATATATATATATATATATATATATATATATATATATATATATAATATATCTGGTAAATAATATATATATATATATATAACCTTAATATATATAATAATAACAATAATATATATATATATATATATAATAATAATAACCCAGCAATATAGCATAATAACTATGCTTTAGCATAACTCAACCATATTTCTTTCATATCGCTGCTGCCTGCTCATAATATAAATATATATATATATATAGTAAGTAGTTACAGTGTAATATTGAACGGGACTGGAATCCTGGAAATCCTGGAATCCTGGAAGGATTCCAGGATTCTGGAAAGTGGTTTCCAGTTTCCAGGACCTGGAAACTGGAAAGTACTGATTGAAATTTAGTAATTCCAGTATTTTCTGGAATGGTATGTTGTTCCAGGATCCAGGAACTGGATCCTGGAACTGGAATATATATATATATATATATATATATATATATTATATATATAATATATATATATTATATAGTATATATATATATATATATATATATATATATATATATATATATATATATATATATATATATATATATATATATATATATATATATGTACATGCTTAGAGAATATGTACATGCTTAGAGAATCCGTTCATGCAAGAGAGAATACACGCACACACCCCGCACCCCCCGCACTGCACCCTCGTATAATATAGTATAAATATATATATATATATATATTATATATATATAATATTATATATATATATATTATACTATATATATATATAATAATATTATATATATATATATATATATGACGCGTATACGTATGTACAAGTAAGGAAAGATACACGCGTGCGCGAGCGATTACATGCAAAGTAATCTTTTCGCGACGACGCCCGGCTCCGTCAGAGCAAGCAGCAGCACATCCGTGTTCATCGCTGGCATTCGACTAAAAAATAAAATGAGGGGAAATAAGAGGGGAGGAATGGAGAGAGGGAAGAGAAGAGGGTGGGGCGTATAAGAGAAGGGGATTGACAGAGAAAGAAAAATCAATTATAGTTAAGCCTAAAGGATACAGGGTATCAACTGCCAATTATAACGCTAAGAACAATGGCGTGGTGAATTCAAGAGGTAGAAGAAATGTTTTAAATTACCTTTAAGATGACAGGTTTAAAATTTAATGAACTTTTTGTAAGAAGGGAGATTTAATTACTTTTGTATTGAAACCCTCACTTCAACTTGACGGTTTAAAATTATGACTTTTTGTAAGAAGGGGAGATTTAATTACTTTGTATTGAACCCTCACTTCAACTTGACAGGTTTAAAAATTTATGGACTTTTTGTAAGAGAAGGGGAGATTTAATTCCTTTGTATTGAACCCTCACTTCAACTTGACAGGTTTAAAAATTTATGACTTTTTTTTTAAGAAGGGGACTAAGCTATTGACAAAGGAATTATCAGTTAAGCCTAAAGGGGTAAGGTATCAGCTGCCAATTATAACGTTTATACATAGGGTAAGTTGAACAAAGCACCAGATGTTCTTGTAATTGACACCAGTTCTTTGTTCTTGCACTAACAAGAATACAGTTCAACACCTGTTACACGAAGCTGAAGAAACACATACATAATACATACATACATACACATACATACATACATACATATAAGAATACTCTCTCTCTATCTAACTAACTAACTAACTAACTATATATATATATATATATATATATATATATATATATATATATAGCCTAAAAATAAAAGAAATTATAAATGTATTTTTATAAACATATCTTTTATAAAAATATATCTATATAATATATATATATATATATATATATATATATATATAATATATCAAGTCAATTGCCGACATGTCTTGGAATTTCCTAAGGTCGTTCATATTTAATATATACATTTCGCTTTCTAAATTTGTAAGTTCTATTTTATTTTTATTTTAGTTTTTATTTCTTTTTCATTTCAAAGAATCTAAATAAATTGAGAAGAGTTGTTTATATTTTTGCTTTCTTCAAACATTTTTGTTTTAACTAAAAATTTATTCTTTTTGTTTATAACAGTAAAAAATTTGCAATTTTTACATACCCCTACAATCAGTAAATCAGGTAAATCAGTAAACATAAATCAGTAATCAGTAAATCATAAATCATTAAATCAGTAAATCAACTGCCTCCTACCCATGAATCGTGAATCCCATTGATCTATTGATCATTGATCTATTGATCTTTTGATTCCAGTCCATATTTTGTATAGAACATATTCTCAGAAAAACTTTTTATTTATTGTTATAACTTTAAAAAATTGCATTTTTACATACTCTTAAAGCAGTAAATCATAAATCAGTAAATAAACCACCTCCTATCCTTCCCATGATCTTTGATCTATTGATCTATTGAAGTGCTATTGATCTATTGATTCAAGTCATGTTTTGTATAACATATCTCAAAAACTTTATTATTTTGTTTTATAACGTAAAAAATTTGCATTTTTTAACATCTCAAACGCAGTAAAATCAGTAGTCCCTCTACTCCCCTCCCCACCCACCCTTCATGATCTATTGATCTATGATCTATTGATCTATTGATCTATTGATCTATTTTTTTTTTTGAATCTATGATCTATATCTTTCCTATTTTTTCTATTAAAATTGTTATGTTTTACATACTCTAAACGAGTAAATCAGTAATCAGTAAAACAGTAAATCCCTTCAGCCACCTCCATGATCTATTGATCTATTGATTTTGATCTATTGATCTATTGTCTATTGATCTAATTGATTCAATGTTTTTTCTCTTTAATATATTAAATAATTCTTTGGATAAAAAAGGCGGGAAAAAAGAAGAAAACAAGTTTTATTTTAAAGCGTTTATAACATAAGTGCAGACCTTTTCTTGTTCATTAATGTTTGGGTGTCTACCTGTAATGGACGTTGGTAAATTTATGTTCCGCGCTCCTGCTACATGTCTTGTGGCTGGTCCTACAGGCTGCGGGAAAACCTTTCTTTTATTAAATATTTTAAAAGAGGTTGAGATTTTTGAACAAAATCCTGTTAAAATCAAATGGTGCTACAGTGTTTACCAAGAAAAGTTTAATGATTACAAAGATGTAATTCAATTTCACGAAGGCTTATATGATATAAAAACTCTTCAATGTTTACCTGGTCTAAAAAATATAATCCTTGACGATTTGAATGCATAAATTGAATGAGGATATAGCAGAAACCTTTACAGTTTACTCTCATCATTAAAACGTCAACTGTATTTTTATAACTCAGAATATCTTCCATCAGAATAAGTATATGAGGGATGTGTCTTTAAATACACAGTATTAATCCTGTTTGGGCAAGAAAGAGATATAAAGCCAGTCCAATGTTGTGGCCACACAAATGTTCCCTACTCAGGCGTTAAAGAGTTCCCCTAAAAAAGTATATAACAGAAGTTACATGCTATACGTCACGGTTTTTATCTGGCGAGCTTCATCCCAAAACAACACAGAGTGTGCTGCGTACAAATATCTTACCTAACGAGGTTGAGACAGTATACATACCTGAATAATGAGTACTCTAGTAGCAAATTATTTACCTCTTATGAGAAAATTTAAAAATCTGAAACCTTCTGAAAAACGTAAACTGATCTGTGAAGATGAAAAATTTGTTCAATGTATAGCTGAAGTATGTCTAAATCTTATAAAAGGAAATGTTCCTTTAAACAGGCCTCAGAAGGTAAAGCTGCGTCGTCATAGAAGCATCATTAAAAAACTTGCTGGTAACGTAAAAAGCTTAAAATAAAAAGAAGCTATTACAAAAAGGCGGACAGGTGTTTCCTACCTTTACTCTTTTCAGTCCATAAGCACCTTTGAAACCAGTGCTTGCTCAACTGATGAAGAAGGTATGGTTTTACCCTACAGGATTATGAGAAGATGTAAAATATAATACAGGAACCCTACCTCTACAACAACATCAACAACAACAACAGCAACCACAACAACAACCACAACAACAACAACAACAACAACAACAACAACAACAACAACAACAACAACAAAACAACCACCATCAAACTCTCAACTGCCTCAGACAATGTATAACCCTTATCAACAGTTGCTCCAGCAGCAGCCTTTGAGTTTATATGATCCGCAAGTTGAACAGATAAATAATTACGAGAAGGAACTGTATAATATATTAAACTCTGATGTTAACATTCATGAAAAAAGAATCCTATATCAAAATGCTATACAAAAATTAGTAGATCTAAAAGTTTTATTAAATTTACCTAAGGAAGATTCAGCTCTAACACCAGATACTAAGATTGAAGTGAAAAGAGAAGATAATTTTAAACATATACTCAAGGAAAGCTTACCAATGAGGAATAAGAAAACGGGTTTAGCTCTATATAAGATTTTAAAAGATCAGCTTACTTGGAATGAACTCGGTCAAATCATTATTGACGGAGAAACAATAGCCGGATCGAATATTGTTGACTTTATATCTGATCTCTCACGTGACTTGGAAGAAGGCTCCTGTGCAGGACTGGAACGGATTCAACAATAACTTCAAACTATTAATTTCCCGAGAACTTTAATCCAGAAACAAAGATTAACGGAACTGGATAATATTCCAATGGCTCCTAGACCTGACGTGAGTCCCGCTGGTACTTCTTTTGCATCGGATAGATTAAAGATGCTAAGTAGAAGTACATTACGTTCAAGTGCAGGAAGAATAAGAAAAAAACCGATCTTCGCTTCAAAATGGATTAGTTCCTAATTATTTATTGTACTTTTTATATGATTGTATTGTTTGTAATTTTAGACTTGTAATTTAATATAGTTAATATTATTTTGTAATTAAAAAATAAAATATTTCATATCGACATTCGGTTTTTATATCCCCTATCAGTATAAATGAATATGTTTTTTATTTATAATGTCATTGTGAGTCATGGAGGCTAAGGACGCGGTCGATAAATATTACTTTGATGTGAAACAGCCTTACAGTTATGGAGGCTTTTCAAGGTTCGCTTCAAAGTTTCCTCATATTAATAAAAAAGAACTGAAAAATTATTTACAAGGGGAGGATGCTTTTACTCTACATAAACCTATACGGAAAAAATTTCCAACACGAAAAACCATAGCCCCTCACTTAGATAATGTATGGCAACTTGATTTAACTGAAATGATAAAATATAAAGTTTACAATGAGGGGTATCAATATATTCTTTTTGTGATAGATGTATATTCCAGGTATTTATGGTTAAAGGCTTTAAAAGATAAAAAGTCAAAAACTGTTGCTGAAGCTGTGAGAGAAATTATAAATGAGGATAACAGATATCCTCAAATGATGTGGACAGATAAAGGTACAGAATTTTTAGGTAAAGAGTTTCAAGAAATAGTTACAAGATAGTGATATTGGGTACAAAGACACATTTTCAATGTTAATAAAGCGCAATAGGGAAAGAAGTACAAAAAACTATAGAAAGGAGATGCATAAGGTATCACGAAAATGAATACATTTAAATATATAGGATATACTGCAAAGACTGGCTATTCTTATAATAGGTCTTATCATAGAACACTTAAGAAGACCCCTCTAGAGATGGTGAAGACAAAACCTTCTGTACCTATCAACACAAAGGGAAAAATTAAAGATAACACAGGCATTAAAGTAGGAGAATTATGTGAGAGTGTTTCTAGGTCAGATAAAATTTCAGAAAAGGGACGAAGCAGGAATGGTCAAAGAAAGGTTTTTAAAGTAAGATACAATCAGCAGAATTCCCGAGAGACGGGTTAAAATTATACTATCTAAGATTTAGATGGTGAAAAAATAAAAGGAGGTTTCTATAAGCAGGAAATAACAGAAAATAAGTTTGATCCTAAGAGTAAATGAATATAAAATAGATAAAAATATTAGGATCTAAAACGGAATAAGAAAAAATCAACAGTATCTTGTCAAAATGGTAGGTTACTCAGCGAAGTTTTAAAAATTAGGTTTTTATTATAAATGCCAGTGAAATTAAGAAACATTGATCAGTTTACTTTGTGAACATGGAGAGTGAAGATCATTTCTATTTAACGCTGCCTTCATCGGCTTCTATGGACTCTATATCCGGAAAATAAAATATCAGACTATACAACCCAATTATTGAACACTATAACTTTTGATCGAGAAATGTATGAAGCAGGATTAAGTGAAATAATTCTCGACGCCGATATAGAGAATATGCCTGTTTCATATGTGGCTTTTACGATACTTAGAAATGTTGATAATGTTAAAAATGTATTAAAAAGTAAACCTATATTGCAACCATCAAACGAGGCAACAATGAATATTTCGCTGAAAATTATTTATTAGACACGGTCTCTATAAGTCGGTTACTGATGTGTTCATTAGACTTAAACAAAAAATTTGAAGAAAGTCAAAATAATGTAAAGATTTAGTGTCTTGTTAATAAATCCGCTAACGAAGATAACGTGTTAATCACTTTAAAATCTCATGAGCATGTGAACCTGAAAGATATAAGTTTATTTATGTTCCGCCCTTCAGTCTGGTTTCGTAATTGTTGTTACTCACATGTATACAAAATATCGGGAAATAATGTCAAACCATATCTAAAGGATCTAATGCGTTATATACCAACGATGGAAGAGTATGTCTCAAAAAATGACACCAAGAGTTCATTACATTTTGTATGCTTGCCTACTAAGATGTTTCAAGATCCAGGTATGGCCTATGTTTATACAGATATTGTAGACCATCAGTATGTAGGGAATACTAAAGCCTCTTTGTTAAGAGTAGTTCATTTTCCTAAAGGACGTAAAGTTATAAGCTTTCCTAATGTCCACTACTTACCTATGAGTAAGACCCAACTGAGTTCAGTTCGCGTTTATATAAGAGGCGTCGAAGGCAAACCATACCCATTCACAAATGGGACAGCAGTGTGTAAAGTACACATAAGAAGGAAGCTCCGGTAAATAATAATAATAATGGAAAGAGAAAGAGTCTTCAGGGGATCAAGAATGCAGAGGGGATATGGTTTAGGAGGATTTTTTGCTTCGTTTTTCGTAGAGCTATTCCCCTGTTTAAATCAGGAGGTAAATACATTGCTAAAAAAGCGGCCAGAACAGGAATAAACACAATCCAGGATATTATGGGGGGTGTCGACCCTCGTAGTGCTGTAAAACGCCGCATAGTGATGTTTCAGATGAAATGTAGACGAATGTTAAACGAAAAATACACGTAAAGATGAATGGTAAGGTGTAAGGTGGTCGTAAAAAAAGCACATTAAAGAGGAATATATAAAGGCCACTAAGAAAAGAGTGTATTGATGTGTTTTGCTCTCTAATATCAGTGATAAGTGGTAACTTTTTACATAAATAGAAACATCCTCCTGCATCTTATTTCGTATATAAGGAATGTTTAAATCATAACTCTCCTCATTATACGGCAAGCGATTGTAAGAAGCAAGATGCAATTCCTCATCCTTCCAGCCCCGACTGGGTGTACAGAAGCGAATTGGATCTCTTTTCTGTGAATCCTACACAGATCAGTGTGAGTGAATCCAATTTTATTAGTATTAACCCCGTTCACGCCATAACAAATACAGATGTACCTCTCGAATTCAACATCCCTGGCACTTCTGACCAATATCTTGATCCTTCGAATGTGTTTTTATATCTGAAGACTAAGTTAGTAAACGAAGATGGTTCAAATCTCACAGACACCGACCACATAGTATCCACCGAGACAAATTTCCTGTATACATGTTTCAATCAACTTGAGGTGTTTTTAAATGAAACATCTCTAGGAGCATCAGAATGAAGTTACCCTTATCGAAGTTTATATCGAGACTTTGCTAATTTAATTCAGATGAATGCTAAACAGTCCCATTCAATCATGTGGGTATACAATTCAAAAAATGTAAGAGAAACATAGGGACAATTCTGTAAATTCTAAAATAACACCTTACGAAAATTAATGGACGTGTAAAACGGTGATATAATTCTCCTCCAGGAAAGACCTATCTACCCATCATGACACCCGCAATCAGGTTAACTAGATCTACTCCTCAATTTGCGCTTAAGGTTCAAAGCAATCGCTACACGCTAACAACTTCCGCTCCGCAAAAGCCTATTTTCCAAAATTACTGGATCTTATCTCTAAGACGTAACAGTGAATTATTCCCTTTAAACCATATGGAAATAGAGAAATCTCTTTTAACTGATACAGCAAAATATCCATATCAAGAGAATTGAGACTTAAAATTTTTTAACTTTTAACCCAAGGATATCAAGGTATTAATATACCTAACATGGTCATGGCCAGCTTACCTCAGAAGGTAATAATAAGGAATTGTAGAACACGATGCCTATTCTGGAAACTATGGGAAGTCCGCCTTTAAATTTACACATTTCGGTCTTAGAGGTATCAGTTTGCATGTGAATGGTCAACCATACGGTCGTGATTATGAGATGATATACGAAAGCTCACATTCTCAATGTTCGCGTCCTTTTTACGATTTATTTGCAAATACTGTATCTTGCAGCGATAACGGTACAGGTGTTGATCTCAAGACTTATGCTGAAAACAGTAATTTATATGCCTACGATCTCACAGCTGATCTTTCAGCTTGTAATGCTTATCATCTTAATATCCTGAGAAAAGGCACATTAGGGTTAAGTCTCAAGTTTGGACAAAGTTTGACATCCT
>JABUQX010133633.1:40000-43398 GCA_015478945.1 Trachelipus rathkii
AATTAATAACTCATCATTATACTTCCTGAAAGATCAGAAAAGAAAGTTCTCTTATTAGGTGGCTCGGTATCCAATCTCAGTTTCTTTATTAGTTTTATAAGTACTTGATTTTCTAACACATTGAATGGAATATTTGCTAGAAAAAACGTGCTATTTGCAAATCCAAGTTTTCATTTTTGGTTCCTTTGTTGTTCAGCCACAAATCGATGATATAGATGATTGCTCTGTGGTTTTATTGATGTTGGTCTTGAACCAACAATTGAAAATTGGTTAGTTTATCTACAGTGCCAACTGAAAGTGTTATGATCAACATTTCTGATTGAAAAACGAAATTATTGAACCTGCTGATGCAGAACCTCGTGAAAGTTTATATTAACCCCCTGAATGCCCATGTGCTGGCTGAGTGCTCCTGATGATCCAGGACACACTTCTTCATTCTTTTGCATTTATCTAAACCGGCTTTTTAAACTCTTTCTTTTATATTATTTCTTTTGCAAGTAATTTACAAAAAAATACTTGTATTTTGGTTGGTCACGTTAATTCCTGTCACTCCTTACCATTCACAAGCCTTATTTTTTTGCTCCCGATTGATGCTTTGACATTTTTTAATTTATCTAAATATTTTTTTTAAACCAATTATTAATTAAAATATTTTAAAGTAATAAGAAAATCTGAAATTAAAAAACAAATTTACTTAAATAGGGAAATTTGGAGACTTTTTGAAAGACGATTTATATTTAATATAAAAATATATATTAAAAGATTTTATATAATATATAATATATATATATATATTATAATAATATATAGTATATATATATATATATACTATTATATATATATATATATATTATATATATATATATATATATATATATATATATATTTATATATATATATAATATATATATATATTATAATTAAATATCAGTATTTTAATGTCATATTGTCTAGAGGTTTTAATTATTTATAAATTACTCACGAATTAGCGCTTTTTAAGAAGACTTAGATGGAATGAAACATAACCTAATCTTTCGAACATGCCGAAATCTTAAGATAAGTTTTTAGTGTTTTACCTTTTTAACTTTTTAAGTTTTTTTACGTATTTAATTTATTCATTAATGCAGCTTTTAGCTTTTTCTAAAGTTTTAATTAATATTATTTTTTTTAAGTGATCTGTGTGTGGTGTGAATTTATGTATATAATATTTTTGTGTGGTGTGTGTGTGTGTGTGTGTGTGTGTGTGTGTGTGTGTGTGTGTGTGTGTGTGTGTGTGTGTGTGTGTGTGTGTGATTGTTGTGTGGGCGTAATTCAGAGGGTTCTTTGGGTGGGCTGTGTATGGTCGATTGTGTGTGTTTTGTTTGTGAGGCTGTCTGTTTGAATGACTGGACAGAGAAGATGTAGGGGTGGGCGCAGGCTGGGGTTCTCTATTGACTTTGCTAACGTTCGTGGCCTCAAAGCTAACCATGAATCTGTGGAATATCACCTTGCTAACTCTCTACCTAAACGTTTTATTACGTCTGAGACCCAGCTAGCCAGGCAATTCTTTTTTAATAAACTTAAATATCTCCAACTATACCTTTTCTATAATTTTCAGACTAAATGGTGCATCCTGTGCCTATATAAACATTAACACTTCTGTAACACGTCTTTGAGAATCTTGATCTCCTAATTCGATGTTCTGTGCTTAAAATCTTTCTCCCCTACTAACCATTAATCTTTGTTTTCTGCAACTGCTCTCCCCTAACGAACAGATTTCACCATCCTTTTGAAATATCTCTATCTACTTCCTCATGAGACTTTACTTTTCCCATCCAATGCTGAGATCATTCCTATTTAGGTGATTTGCAACGTTCATCCACTGAAGTGTTGGCTCCTGCTCATATTGATCAAGGAGGGAGGAGCAAAACATTCAGTACTATCAACCATCTGGAACAGTTAATTAAAGAACCTAAACACATTCCGGATCGTCCTAACCATTTCTTGAACACGCTTGATTTATGTTTCACCACTACTCCCTCTCGCTATAAATACACCATTTTCCTCCTTTTGGTAACTCTGACCACAATCCTGTAGCTCTTAATTATAATACTTTTTCTCCACAGCTCCACCATGCCCTAAACGTAACTTCTGGCACTTTAATCGCTAATTGGGGGCTTGCCGTCGGTTTCTTGTGCTAAATATGCTTGAGTGAGTTTTTGCTTTGACTCGAGGACGCTTTGGTCACCGCATAAAAGTTAGGGGCCGTTAATCGTGAGGTATGAAGCGGTTCATTCCATCTTCAACTAATCTTTTTTCCCGTACACCAAAAATGCCATGGTCGATGGGGCTTGTTCTCGCGCCATTCAGGAGAGAGAAATTGCGTATCGGGCATGGAAAAAATCTCGTTCTCCTAATCACTCTTACCAATTTCCATTCTGCTCGGAATCGTTGCGGGGATATTATTCGCAGGTAAGCGCGCATTCACTAAAAAAAGTGCGACAACCTGCTTGGCTCTCCTACTGATAAACATTCTCTGGCCTCATTGCCAAAACATCTCTAATAACTTTTGTAAAATCTGCCTTCCCTCCACTTATCGCTCTGACGGTTCTGTAGCTAACTCTCCTTCTGAAAAGGCTTCTTCGGCCTCCTTTTTTAATCTAATTCTACCCTGGACGATTCCGGCATTCCCTCCTCCTTCTCTTCTCCTCCTCCTCCAGGTTTCCCCTTATTCTCTTCCCGTGTACGATGATTGGGTGGTATGGTCCTGAGATCTAATGAGTGTCAGGAAGCTAGTTGGACTCAGTATGGATCCCTCCCCGGTTCTGAGGATTTGCTTCTCTGACTGGCCCTGTCCTCGATAAACTCTACTCTCTATGCCTAAATACTAATACTTTTCCTCAGTGAAGCGCGCATATGTCCAACCAATTCCGAAAAAGGGCAGCCACTCCTGATCCTCTAACATCGTCCTATAGCTCTCATGATTCCTCATCTAAGATCTGAAAAAACACCTTCTTCTTAACTCTCATTTCCTGGATCATCTGGAGTCTTAATTCCCTTCTTTTCAGATATCAAGTATGGCTTTCGAGCTCGAGGTCGAACTGGTGACCATACTAACCCCTATCTTACTGATTTATGGTTCTTTCCTGCCTTAGGGACTGATGGGGATCTTGGGTGGTGGCATCGATTATCAAAGCTTTTTGATCGAGTACGGCAATGCGTCGCTACTTCTTAAGCTCCCTTTCCTTTGGTCCTCCTTTCCTTTGCTTAACACTCTGTCAATTTTCTCTCCTCTTGGTGCTCCATACAGCACTCGTTGATGGAGCGATTTCTTCCTCCTTTCTGTTAATTGTGGTGTTCCAACAAGGTCTGTTATCCCACAATCTTTTATTCTTACTTTCAATCAAACGATCTTCCTC
>JABUQX010133634.1:0-18553 GCA_015478945.1 Trachelipus rathkii
CCTAGATGAAACTATGAATATTAATTACTTTGACTCTAAAGAGCAGACATATATATGCCCTAGGGTTAGTGTATTGGGAAATAGCTAGAAGATGTAATACAGGTAAATAAAATTTTTATTGATATCTAATTTCAACAATATATATATATATATATATATATATATATATATATATATATATATATATATATATATATATATATATATATATATATATATATATATACGAGTGATATACACTATATATATATATATATATATATATATATATATATAAACGCCTCGTGGCGGAGGTTGACTCACCGACTCTCATACGAGAGAGGACACTGGTTCAATCCTCGCGTAGCAGTTGGAGTTTATCTACCTGGGGCAAAAATTAAAACTCGACTGCGAACATGTTGGTGGCGCTGGTTTGGGATAGCCGGCCTTAAAGTTCGATTTCCTGTGGTCCCCCGTGTTACCCCCTGTATAGGGGATAAAGCACGTTAAAAGGTAGTTTATATATATATATATATATATATATATATATATATATATATATATATATATATATATATATATATATATATATATATATATATATATATATATATATATATATATATATATATATATATACCAGCCTCACAGTTCCTCATTGGGTTGGGTGGGGTGGGGTGGAGTGCACAACATTAACCAGAAACAATAGTTAAGTTGAAGAACATGACCTAAGTAGAAATAATGCACCAAACTCTCGTATATATATATATAAATATATATATATATATATATATATATATATATATATATATATATATATATATATATATATATATATATATATATATATATATATATATATATATATATATATATATATATATATATATATATATATATATATATATATATAGCATCATCGTCATTATCATAATCATCATCATCATCATCATCATTTACCTTTATTCCGGGGTAAGGTGCGTGCTTTGCACCGGAAACAAAAAAGTAGTAGAAGAATATGACACATGTCGAAAAGAAAGCCCAGCCTTACCGCACCCTTTATACCTATTAGTGAGAACTCGTCGCAATCAGAAAATCCACCCTAGAGCTTCACGGGACACGACGGACCCGCATTATGGCATATCGTCAGTGTATGGTTCATCCCTTTTCCCAAGAGGGCCACAACCACACCCCCTCACAAAACCCCGCCATTCACTCCTATTATACATCTTTCTTCTAGCCTCTGCCAATCTCACATTTCTCTCCTCCAGACACCCCTTTGCTAACTCAATACACTTTTTCTTCGGCCTCCCAGCCGGTCGATTCCCAGCACACTCACCACTATATATCCGCTTAACCAACTGACTATCATTGATCCTTTCCACATGACCAAACCATCTCAACGTACTTTCATTCATTCTCTCATTTACTCCTTCACACCACACAACTAATTTTCTAATACATTCATTTCTCATTTTATCAATTCTTCTCACACCTAACGCCATCAAGATTGTCCATCTGAACCCATTAAATTTTAGATCTATACCTCTTATTCCAGACCATAGTCTCACTACTATACATTAGCACAGGTAACAACATACCCTCATGTAAGACCCTTGTGCACTCAAGACTTAGTCCCTTTACATAAACCAACGATTTAATTGCACCAGCCACCTTCCTGCCATTCACAACTTTCCTACTACACTCTGCATTATCCGTTCCTTTTTCTTCCAACATAAATCCTAAATATTTAAACTCAGACACTTGTTCCAGCTGCTCCCCATCTAACATAACTTCACATTGAGGACTGTCCTCCCTCACAACCATAACCTTACTCTTATCTACGTTTACTTTCAAACCCCTCCTTTTTACACACCTTGCCAAATCTCTCTACCAATCCTCTCAAACTCTCTTCAGATTCGCCATACAAATCCAAATCATCCGCATATAATAGGTAGGGCACCCTCCACTCTCTTCCATTCTCCATCATTCTAACACCATTTCCTGCTACCCCCACCTCTAATTCTTTCATAACCCCATCCATATACAAATTGAATAACCAAGGAGACATAACACATCCCTGCCTCACTCCGATATTAATATTAAACCAATTACTTTTGACTCCATTTATTCTTACACACGCTTCACTACCGTCATACATATCTTTGATTCCATTCAGAAGCCAACCACCAAGACCATATATCAATAACACCTGCCATAAAGCTTCCCTATTAAACCTATCATACGCCTGTTGCAAATCCATAAAACCTACATATAATTTATTCTTCTTCTCTTATTTTCTCAATCATTTGTTTCAATGTAAAGATTTGATCCACACATCCTCTACCACTTCTAAACGCATCTTGTTCTTCACCAATCAGTCCTTCAGTCACTTGGCGCACTCTTTCGACAAAATACCAGTATATCTTCCCTACAACACTCAATAAACTAATTCCCCTATATTTTCTCAGTTACCTATCCCCCTCTCCTTATATATATATATATATATATATATATATATATATATATATATATATATATATATATATATATATATATATATATATATATATATATATATATATATATATATATATATATATATATATATATATATATATTTTTTTTTCACTTCATCATTAAATGACCATAGTTGCGACATCTTTGAGTCAGTGGGAATTGTTAAATGTTATCTGCCTTGCTTCAGACATATTTAATGTGAGATTTTTGCCCATTCGAAATATACTTTATTCAGATGAAAATAATCGTGGTTATAGATTTATTGTCTTGCCACAAAAGATTTAGTAGTATTAGGAAAGAATTAAATATAATATTTTTCCCTTTATTTCAACCATTTAATCATATTTTAAATTCTATAAATCATTTTTTGATACACTTACATGATACATTAAAATTGTTCCATTAGTTTAAAAAAACAAGAAAAAAAAAGTCATATAAATCACAATACTGTTTAAAACATTTCAGCAATTAGAATATGTGAGTAGATTTTTATCTTAAGCTTCTTGTTATAAGCTTTATTACTTACAACCTCCTTTCGTGAAATTCATTTACGTGGTGTGTAGTTGTGAAATTTAGTTAAAGTGCTTTGTAAAATATTGAAAAATATCCTTGTTTTTTAAAGTGGATTATATATGAAGTTTTGCTTTTGTGAAAGGTCGGATTTTCGACTTACACACAGACAAAACTTTAATAAAATTGGACTTTCATGCAAATCTATCTATTTTCTGCATGTGGCCTGTATGTAACAAGATAATAAAATATCATGCAAAATAGCCATGAATATAAACCGTATAAAATATACATCATTTTTCATATATTTGGTACTACAATTTATAGTTGCAAATTTTAATAATCCAATGTTAACTTCAAATATTTTGCAATTCTTATGACATGGTACATGTTGATAAATTATAATAGAAAAAGCGTAATTAGTGTATTAGATGAGTTTTATTTAATATATTTTATTTTGAGAGATACAGGTTATCACATACTAATGAATCAGATTATGGCAAATACTATATACAACTATTTATATATATTTAAATATAAAAACTATCTGAGTATGTTAATAGAAAGTGATGCTCTATTAGTTATATTAATAATTAGCTTGTATCTGCTTTTTGGGAATTAGGGCATTTACATATATAGAAACTACATTATTTTTTACAAATGCTGGAAGAAATCACTACAAGTAAAAAACTCTAATTTTAAGATGTTACCAAATATGGCAAATGCTGAATCGAGGTAAATTAATTTTTTAAAAGTACTAAATTTGTAATGCGAAAATTTAAGAAAAGCGTAAATTTAGAAGATAGTTGCAAATTCTTTAATAATCCAATGTTAAGTCCGAAAAACAGAATGAAAATTTGGTAATATAATATAAAAACAATAGTCTAGTTGCGATTAAGTAATCATGTATATAAAGTACAATCTAATTATACGAGACACTATAATACGATTGGACAAATAGGGAGCACAATTGTATCTCATGCTTCCCTCTTTTCCAATCCAACTAGAAGAGAAAAGAGTAAGCATTCCTCTCAAAGTATGCGAAGACCAGCCACCTATTTTTTCAAAAAACAGACATGAGAATTCGCGTATAAAAACCTCAATTTTAAGATCCTGTATCAAACAACGATAGATGTCAAAACGTGTGTGCACACGATGCTCGCTGTTTGACCCGAAGATAAATCGTAACTTATTAAGCCAGTCGTCAAACTTCTAAGTCTGAGAGAATTTTAGACAAATCATGCCACGAGAGATATTGTAGTGAAGACTAGTTAAATTTTTTAATAAACAGGTTGTCTAACTATACTAATGATAATATTCTATACTGAAGGGAGAGGATAGTACAAATATTGAAATTTCATTAAACAACAAAGCGCAATATCGGTAAACAGCATTTTCTTTGAGCGAGCTATTAGAACTGGATCTCAATAGAATATTCTTTTCTTGCTGTGTGGAGATATTAGCATTTTCAAGGTGATATATCAGCATGAGAATTATAGAATATTGGTGTCTTATAATCGGAGAAATATCAACGAGAGTGAAAATATCTCTAATGTTCAGTAGATATATCTAGAGATTATAAATAAATGTTGAGAGTATAATAGGAAAATCTGCATACGTGTGTCGTGAGGGAGAGTTTCATAATATGTGGCTAGTGAGTGTATAACTTTAAGGGTAATAAGCGTATTAATTGTTAGAGAGTTAAAAATTTTTTATTAAAAACAGGTATCATCAATCTCAACTTAATCTGTATATATCTTATGTATAGCATAGGAACGATATCAAGAGAGTGTAGAGATATTATGTAAAATAAACGTAATATTTAGAACGAGGCCGGTCATAATGAACTAAGTAGAGATTAAGCATTGCTACATATATCGTGCTATTTTGACAATACGCATTCTATAGTGAAGCGGCCTCACATAAATGGAATAGTTTTGCGATATCTTCGAGATAGAGATAACCTAGTAATGTGTAATATAGGAGCATACTAATTCTTAAGAGTTTTAGCGCATTAGAGAAGATTACATAATGTTTAGATGCAGTGAGAAAATAGTGCGAAAACTTATTAGAGAGGTTCAGGAAATTCTGACATAATGCGAAATAGTCTATAAAGATATAGGACGTCACGCTTATGTATTAGAGGTCTTTAATAATATTTTTTATATAAAACAGGTTTTTCACATCTAATTGAAATATTTGGTATTAAAAAACTCATACATATCTATGCATACAATACTCTATTTTGAGTATCATTTCACAAACGTGTTACACCACACCATGATTAAACGTATTTAGAGGATAATAAACTGTTTATATCGGGACTCCGAATCTGTGTTGTAATCAAATTAATAAATTCTAAGCGCCTAATTTTGATAAAAATTGGCGGATTTGTTATCTAATGAACTGGATCATCTGTTTGTTTGACAAAATGCAAAACATGTATTGAACCTGCGATAAATATAAACTCTCATATTTCTGAGACAGTGTAAGCAATTAAGTGATTATGAAATGTATGCGAGTTATTATGAGTGAGAGAGAGATCGGATATTTTCATTAGCGAGTTCTAATTAATGTCGTCCAATGTCATAATGTAAGTAAATTAAGTACGTAATTTTAAGTATAGAGCTCAATCTTTGATTATATTCAACAACAATCTTCAACATCTATCACACTAATAAAGAATAAATATGGATATAAATATATATATGACTTATGAGGAAATTTACAATTAACAAACAGAGTCAATCCTTCATATAGAACTATACACCAAAACAAGTAACACTAATAATCAGAGAGTATCTGCATATATTTATAACACCCGAGCTTGATAATTCGAATTGAGATGATTTTCGAGACAACAATACGAATCACTCGAGTCTTCTCACAGACTCACTAAACATGTCGCTACCACTGCCACTTGCTAGAAAGAAGATCTACATTATGCTATTATCAAAGCTAGACTCAAATATATTATCAATTACAATCTGCCACATGCTTGTAAATTAATAAAGCCCACCAATAATGAAAAATCGTACTTTTGGTTATAATAGACTAATACACACACGTAATGAAGTTGCGACAAGATTCATCACCGAAGAAAATAGGAACTTATGTTAGATCCGTGTGAAGATACTAAAATATTTATCTTCCATTTAAAATCTAGGTTTTCAACGAACTAAAACAGAAATTAGGAGAGAAAGAAACAATATATGATGAAGAAAAATGAGTCGATTTTAATAAATACGTCAATTTAGAGCCAATACCTAACGTCATCGTACCATAACTTAGCTTACGCTTGTCTTCTGAGTTGCTCATGCTTCTGAAACTCCTCGACATTTCAAACATACACCACCATATACCAATTTTATAATTCATAATGCTTCGATTACATAAACCTCGAGTGTAAACACTCATCTATACAAGAACGTACTATACTACCATCCACTCGAAAAACAAAAAACTTTATTCTAATAGTGTTAGAGAAGCAACTCCAGTGAGCAGATAGATTGCGTCATCCCTTGAATGTAAGTCATGACAATCTACTGTTAATCATGAGACAGATTCAACACAAACCTCGAACCTCATCATAATCAACATACGAACAAGAGCTACCAAGATAAGATATATATGTACTTAAACACAGGTTTTCACAAATCAATATAGAAACTAAATAATCCCTGATATTATATATAAGCACAACATATCCACCTCATTGCGAAATTTCTTAAAGCAACACTGTACCAAGTTCCACATGATCTACACTCATAAAACAATAATTCAATCTCTTTAGTATATCGATATTCAATTATGAGCGCGAAAATCTTGCGATTATATCATAGATAACACAAACTATCTTTATATCTACAAAGTGCTGCCTAACACGCGCGCGCGATAAATTATAAATCAACTAAGCAACTATTATCTAAGTTTGACGTCAATTATATCATATATGAAATGCTTGCGAAATTTAGGAAAAGTCGTTTAGCGTCGCATCAATTGTGGTAGCTATCACCTCGTACATTCAGGATATTAACTTTTAAAAAAAAGCAAATTATTAGATATGTATAATTTTTTATATAAAACAGGTATTTTCAAAGTACTACACAGCAATGATCAATACTATTGTTTCGATATTAGATCTAAATCACCACAAATAGGATCGATAGGACATCTTACCTAAAATGTCCTATGAAGACAAACACGTCAATATTAAGCACACGCTAACTTCAACTATTAATAAATTCCGCTTTGTTCTGCAATTGGGTTGAGATAAATGTGCATATCGTACATTGAAACTACTATGTGGGAGTTGGTTTGCGAAGGACTAGCTGAGAGTAACTAACCTTGAGAGTTAAAAACTCCATCTTTTTAACTAGAATATAGCGAAAAGGGGCGATCAAATATGCTCCATTAATATCCATCTACATAATGTTGACACATCTCACGGATAATAAATATGAACTTGAGAGACTAAATTTGTTAAATGTGTAACATTATCTAAAAAGCGTAATTTAGAAGTTTTCATTTTTTATAAAACAGGTTTTCAACAATAATCAAATATTTGGTATATACGTTATATAAATAACAAATATTTGAAATATCATTGAAAAACGTCAATTTACGTACATATACCTTATAAAACAAAATAAATTAAATTATATTTCTTGCTTATTTTGAAATATCATTTCAATGAACATAATATTTTTTTTACATATGAGAGAAAATTCCGTATATAAAAATGGAAATATGGGGAAATTATCCGAATAAAAATACATTTGTAGAAATTTTAATGGAAAATATGCTGAAAATCGTACTTATAGAAGTTCTAAATTTGTTAAGTGAAAATTTATAAAGATCAGTACCTAATTTTAGAAGTTAAAATATTTTTTATTAAACAACATGATAAAAAGCATATAATAAAGATCGAGCAATATTACATAAAAACAATAATATATAGATAAATATTCATTATCAAAACGATCGATATAACCTTCACTACGCTAAAACTATAATATAAATATTCTTTTTTCTGCACTTTTATATTAGAAATATAGTATGAGCATATCAATAGTAAAACACTATTAGTTATTGTATCTAATAGCTAGATAATATCCTATATAATATATATATGAGAGTATATAAAATTTCAATGATTTATATACATATGAGGAGGTAAGAACAGATCACAATAAAAATTATGTCCGATAAATTGATACTTTATAAGTAGATTTTTAAATTGTAATGTGAAATTTAAGAAAAACCGTAATTTAAATTTTAATATATATCTTTAATATAAAGACCATAGTATTTACACATTTAAAACTTCATAATATATGGTATATAAAAAACAAATATTATATGAAAATTTGTAAAATAACAGATACTAATGGAACAAAAATCTGTAAACAATTAATAAATTTCATCTTTTCTGCTTTATTGAAATTGCATTTCTATAAACTAACATTATTTTTTCAAATGCTGAAAAGTACGCGTTAAAAAACTCAAATTTAAGACTAACTGTAAATATTATATCAAATGTGAAAATACATTTTGTCTAGCACAGTTTACTGTAAAGTATCTAATATATTGATAATATGAAAGAAATTGTAAGTTTCAGCGTACTTATTTACATGAAAAGTTCTAATTTTTAATTAAAACAGTAGTTTTCTAAAAAAATCATAAATGATATGTATGATTGTTCGGTATATGAAATAGATAAAGACTCAATATTATATGACACAGTGTATCATAAATAGATGGAACGATTGCGAGGACACTTAAGACACTCTAAGCATACTACACTATACTAATGCAAATCCTGTTCAGATTTTTGAAATATTTCTTGAGTATAGATATCAATGAAAAACCGCCACATATACTATTACTAGTTAGTATATTGCAAAAAAATGAATAAATAATTGCGGAAGACATGCCATTGGCAACGAGCAGGATGGAAAAGAAACATATAGCGCATAGATGTAGGAATAGAATTTTGTTAGAAGTGGGAGATAACACCAAACAAACAAAAAACAAAAAAGAGAATTCATTAGTACATCTTCTTTATGGAGTCTATAATGTTGTATATGAAAGAGACAGTTAAGAAAATAAACCCATATCAATTAATAGTTGAGATGTTTATAACAACATACAAGTGTTAGGTCTCCACCACTCAACATTGTCTTAATGATTGAGAGAATGTATCACGGAGATTATTCGTTCACATCTAATGAAAATAATTTTTTAAGAAGTAATTAAATAAACCTATCTATTATTCATATGAGATATAGCAAACATTTCATTTGAACACAGTCACATTAACCAGCTACTTCAACACTAACAGTGCATGAATTGAATATTCGCCATAATTTGTGTCACTCGTTAGCGATTGTTGAAATTGGAAAACTGTGATATCAGACAGGAAGTGAGACGCGCCGGCCGAGTTGACATCTTATTCAATATCGGCCTATGACCACAAATACAGAAGATTTGCCGAGTGTCAGGGAGGAGAAGGAGGGTGCGGAGATGTGAGAGAGAGCAGAGAGGGAGGAGGGTCAAGAGGGAGGAGTTAAGGGCAATTAATAATATCAGACAAGTACTTTAAGAGACATATCTAACATATGTTAGCTTGATTGTATAGAGGGACATTTTAGAAAATAGGCGCGGCTAATAATTAATCTGAGGGAGATGGAGTTTAATTTGTATATTTCACGTAAGAGAGTAAGGTTTTTCGACACACTAAATCAGTTCGAGAGAGGTTGTCTATGGAGTCCTATATATATACCGATAACTAATTATATTGCGCACAAACCCTCATTAACATAAGTACAATAATTAAAGACACCTAAAACTATTCAAACAAAGAGCTTCATCTCATCTGTACTGAGGCATTTTATAATACGCACAATACATCAGGTCTACATTCAATACGTGTAAAAACACATTAGCTATTTACTTGTCTAAACTACTCCGATAGAAAAATCGGACGCTCGAGTTCAGACATTACAATCTCGAATATAAGAGATTTCATACCAAGAGCACTAGTAGTACAAAATGCGAATAGAATATATAAGAGAAACGATTCTAAGCTTGTCGTGATGCTAGTTTAGTGGACCAATTGTAATGCGAAAAATTCATATGCACAGAAGAGCCTGAGAATCACTATTCAATCTAGGGAATAGTTAAAACTATAGTTCGTTTTATGGTATAGAGCGCACGAGGAGAAATCCTCTATTTCACAAAGCTAATTATCGAACAAAGATATTAGTCGGAGTATACCATTTTATAACAAACAAATAACTCATGATAAATTAATTCATTTAAAAATAAACGGTTCAATTTAATAATTTTAGACACCTAACTATTAATAAATTCACTTTCAGCTTTTTCACAAGAGCGCCAAAGGCTGAAAATTTCACTAAAGACACACTAATATTTTATCGTCAAAGCGCCTGAAAATAGGCGAGAGATCTATATTATCACACTCTACATCTTTTCGGTATAGGTTAGTCAGGATTGCGCATAACTATGAGGTACGTATCAAATGTTAGAAAATAGTATAGCGAAAAACACTCGTAGGCTTCTAGTATAGGAGTCATAGGAATTCGCTAATGTGAACATTGTCTATAAGTAAAAAAGCGTTATGCTTAGAAGGTATAAGAGACATGCATTTCTGCTCATATATGTTAACAACTACAGCTTTTTCGCGATCACGACTCAGATGGAGAGGAGTAGCATCTATTGGCGTGCCTCATATATCGATTACAGCCACGAGACACTTATACAACTGTTTTGATACATCTAAAACACGTTTCCAGGTAAAGAACAAACCGCAGTATCGTATAAACGCCATCTCTCTCAGTTCACTCATTCTCTCTCATATGCTAGACTATACTAGAAATTCCGAGAGTGTAGTACGAGATGTAGAGAAGGCTATCATTTAGACTGGGGTAGGTCTCGAACGATAGCTTCGTAATACGAGTGTCACACAAACTCGCAAAAGTTTTAAGAATTTTACATAAACATGATATTGGTCAGAATGTTGACATGGCAGAGGATAACTGAGTAGTAGTAGAGCAAGTACTATAATGCTGTCCTGAATAACGCTATAAATATCCTATAAGCACAGTAAAGTGTAGCTTAGACTAAAGCAACTATCTTGTCACGTACTAGTTCTAACATTATGCTTGTTAGTCTAAACTTGCGGATATCTGACAACAACTAGGAGTACCGAATACATATATTTATAGCTCTATAGTCGTCTCTCAAAGAGACTAAATAATTGAGACCATTTACTAATCGCGAGAAGGAATCAGTCAATGTTAAGACACCTGACCATCACTAAAGATAAATTGCCGCGTCTGAGCTGTATTTATAAATAGCTGGCACGATAAGGTGTTAAGTGAGAACCCGTAATCTCAGCCACACATGATATTAAATTCACCAGTAGTTGTTCAATGTGCTGAATATCACCGAGAGTGGAGAGAGATAGAGCGCAATTTTCTAAGATCTACGAAATAAACTTGCTGAAAATCTGTTCCTGCATGAATTAGGTGAAAAACCATACGGAATCTCTCTTAGAGAGTTGCTATAAGTTCTTCGACTGTTCCACGACATCTCTAAGGAGAGAGCGTAATCTAAAAGGAAAAACAGTTTCTGTTTCATTAATAAGCTAGGTTTCACAACTAATCGTTAAATATATGCGATATAGCCCGATGAACCATTCAAAGAAGTCGCATCGACGTCCTATAATGAATTTCGGCTATTTAACAAAAAACGTCAATTTCAATGATAACACACCTGTAACAAAACTATATAATTACACAATCACTGTTTAACTTTTTGAAATTGACATTCACAGCGATAATCGTGACATGAATGAAGCGAGTATTCATGCACAAATTGGCGTTGAAACTATGGCCTTTGCGAAAAAATATCGAAAAGGCATTAGGTGAGACCAACATCTAAGGTTTAGGACGAACACAAGATACCGCATCAACATGTGAAATTTCAGAAGACACAATAATCGTCCAGCTTTCAAGAGTCTAAATCCAAAATTACATAAGAGAATGAGACTTTAGAGATGAAAAAGCTAATTTAAAAGTTAACGATTCCTTTACTTAGTATAACGAGTCTATTCAAACGACCACTACATTCTAGTATAGAGTATTTACACGTAGAGATAAATGGCATGTGACAAATCTATTGGTGAAATTCATTAAAAACGTCAATTATAACAACACCTAAAAACATATTAATAAATTAGCTTTTCTGCTTTTTCGCGGACACCATTGACATTGCATGACACAGCATTCATTCATCTATATCAACCGATTGACTCACGAAGAATCACCACCAGACTATAACGGCCAATTTATTACGAATTATCAAATAATTTCAAATGTCGATGATTCACGCTTTGAGAAAATATACAGCTGTACTTTTAGAGGAAGTTCTACCATTAAAAAAAATATCGAATGTGCAAAAATATTACAAAATGACTTGAAGTGCGAGAAATTATTTTTACTATTAAAACCGGTATTTCTCACAACATCATAAATATTTGGAGTATATAAAAACAAATATGAGGGTATGTTGAAGAAATACAACAACAGGTCCATATATATATGACACGTAAAATAATTAATAAACTATTCTCACCTTTTTGCTGCGTTGAAATTGGTGCAACGTCTCTTCATCACACACTATCATAAGTATTATTGCAAAAATTATCGCTTGAAATATATGGTCCTTAGTTAACAAACTCGAATCTTTTAAGCATCTACACCTACCAAAATTTCAAATGTGAAATTTAGGAAAGAATCGTACTTTTCACACGAACACTTCTCTACCTTGTGTCTCGCAAGCTAGTTTGTCGGCATCAGAGAGAGAGGCGCAGTAATTATTAGGATAAATGTGTTAAGATAGCATGTTAAGCTTAGACAAGCTTGTTCACACCAACAAGAAATATGGAGAGCATATATAATTTAATAAATCAAAATATAGTGACACCATTTTCTCTCTATAACATACAGTACTCACGATTTATAAGACACCTAAAACTATTAATGAAATTCGCTTTTCTGCTTTTTGAAATTGCATTTCATAAAACACATTATTTTTTCAAATGCGAAAATGCCCTGTCCATTATAATAACACTACAATTAAGAAAATGCTATTAACCTATATAATAATAAAATATATTCAAATGATTGATAATTTATGAAAAAATCGTACTTTTAAGAGTTTATAAATATAATAATAAGATAGTGAAAATTTATAAAGAATTGACTATTTTCTGAAAGTTAATATATTTTTATTACGTAGTATTTTGGAACATAAATTACTAATATTTATGGTCTTATAATAAATAAACAAATATTGAAAATTTCATTAAAAAACACGTCATTTAAGACACCTAGAAACTATTTAATAATTAGCCTATATAAATTGACAATTCAATGAAAATCAATAATATATATATATATAGTATAACAAGAAATTTAATAAGATCGATGCATAAGGCATAATATCACTAGTATAATAAAAACTCATTTTATTATAAGTATATTAACAAATACATTATTAGATATGTGAATATTATTAGGAGAAAATACGTACTATTTTAAGAGTTCTAATATATAAATTTGTAATATGAAAATTTAATAAGAAAAACGGTTTTAATTATGAAGCGTAACTTAATAACGTTATTGATTAAAAAGGAGATTCTCACAACTGAATGAAATATTTGGGTATATATATAAATCAAATATGATAATTATCATTAATTAAAAAAACTGATCAAGTTGAGACACCTATAAACTATTAATAAATATTTACTTTTCATACTTTATATGAAAATAGAGCAAATAGCTATGTACACGATATATATTATACAAAATGCTGAATAATAACCCGAGAGTATAATAAACTACAATTATTAAGAATTTTACCAAATACATTATCAAAAGTTGAAATTTGTGTAAAAATACGTAACTTTATAAAGAGTTTATATTTGATGTGAAATTTTAAGAAAAAACGTAAATTTTAGAAGTATAAAATTATTTTATTATATATAAAACAAGTTTTATACTACAATATATATGAAATATTATTAGGTATTATATAAATAACAAATAATTGAAATATCTACGTGAACATGATACAATTTAAGACAAACCTATAAACAATTAAATAAAATATTCAACTATTTTACTAGCACTTTTTTGAGAGGAAATTGCATTTCAATGTGCAGATCGAGTTCACTTATATAATGTATATACCAAATACATTAATAATATACCGGTTATAATATGAGATCGAATAACTATGTATGCTTAATGAATGATACACGACTACACCCCTTTCATAACTCTTCATACCATATTCATAGGAGAGATAATATCGTACCCTTAATAAAGTGAGGGTATGCTACAATTCCGTAAGGATAGGATCGAATATCCAATTAGTCAAAAACGAGGCATGAATGTTATATGACGTTATATGCTAAATTTCTGATGAACAATTTGCCACTAAACTAAAAGAGAAATTGATCTCTAGTCCGCTTCTTGTCTGGGATTGAACACATGACAACTTGAAGAGTCGGGATACTGAGAGTTAGACAATTATTTATAATTATTTCATTAAAAAACTCTCAATGAACGAGAGCCTGAGAATGATCAATTAATAAATCTCTTTTCTGCTTTTGAAATTCGGAGTCTGCGAATCGAGAGAGCCTAGCACAATTTCTTTCGAGAAGGCTAGAAGGATACTACACAGACGTTTAAGTATCAATCTCAAGTGTAAGATGAGAGCGACAATATATATTTCAATGGTGTGAAGGACTTTAATAGGAAAAGATGTAGTTTACCTTGATTATGTTAAGAGAGTGTTCTAATAGTTGTCAATGTGTAATAATTTACAAGAGATAATAGCGATAAATTTAGATAATTAGAAGTTGAAAACATGTCATGTTGTAAACTTAAGAGCGGGATTTTGTCAATATACTAATAGAAACTATTGTTGAGGATTTATTGTATGAATGAGAGCGAGTGAATCTATTTTTCGTATAATCACTTTGAGAAAATACTGCACTATAGACATTCGTGCTAGATATCTGAAGTTAAGATAAAATGTCACTATATCAGCTTTTTGAAGGGTGGTGCGCTATGTTATCAAGTGCGGCATCATATTGTCTTGCAAAATCGCGCAGGGCAATCATATCTAACGGATGGGTACACATCTAAAAAGAACTACGATTATTGTTAGGATGGTAAGTAGTAGTGTTGTGGTAATTTCCTAAAGAAGTTTTTTGGCTTTGAATGAAAACTAATTTTGTTGCTGGATTTGTGAAAGTTATGGGAGTTTAGGCTGACAAGCATAGCTTAAGATTGGACGGAGTTAATTGCTTTATAATATTATAAAACACTCATTCTCTTATCAAATTTTTTCTTCAGTGTTTTCATCGCATTCAACTTATGAGTAATTTTAGAGGTAATACTGTTTATATCGGGACTGGATTCATGTGTGTGTATCAAATTTTAAGCCAATTATGGTGGGTTGTTTATTAAAAGGGTGTCTGTTGTTTGAAATGAAAACTGTTGAATGCATATTTGAATCTCTTCTGCCAAGTGTGAGCAATGTGATAGTTGACTTTTGGAGACCGACGGAGATCATCCTTTCACCAACACTCTTTAATCACTTTATGCACGATTTACCACAACCAACATCTTGTTCTATAAAATCAATAGCTTTGCTGATGATCTAACAATCACAACACAAAGTCCCATATAAATACAGCAAAACAAGAACTACAGTAATATATAAACCGATTGAAACAATGACTGGCAACAAATAGAATGTCCGTCTCTCTCCAAAAGTCAACTATCACATTGCTCACACTTGGCAGAAGAGATTCAAATATGCATTCAACAGTTTTCATTTCAAACAACAGACACCCTTTTAATAAACAACCCACCATAATTGGCTTAAAATTTGATACACACACATGAATCCAGTCCCGATATAAACAGTATTACCTCTAAAATTACTCATAAGTTGAATGCGATGAAAACACTGAAGAAAAAATTTGATAAGAGAATGAGTGTTTTATAATATTATAAAGCCAATACCTCCGTCCAATCTTAAGCTATGCATTGTCAGCCTAAACTCCCATAATTTCACAATCCAGCAACCAAAAATTAGTTTTCATTCAAAACAAAACTCTTAGAATTACCACAACCACTTACTACTTACCATCCGAAACAAAAACTATTCCTTTAGAGGCCCTCCTTGACATGATTGCCTGCCGATTTTACAGCAAATCACTTTCAACAGACCACCCTTATACCTAACATTACAACAACGCCATGCACCAAGAAAGAAAAATGTCACACCAACAATAAACTAACCTGATATATACAGCACACTTCCCCCTCCGCTCCATGACAAGCCCATTATCTAAAATATTCAACTCAGTTAACGAACAAAACCATCTTCGAATATCCAAATAACACCATATTCTAAGTTCCTTCACCCAAAATATCCCCCAAGAACAATCTTTGGACCGTCAAATCAAAGAAATGCTGCCCGTTTCCGCTCTGGGTACCATCCCTCCCTTCAGGAATATAAATATAGATTTCACAGTACTCACTCATACTATTGTCATGATGTCAATCCCAGACAAGGAGCGATAGGACATCTTTTACTAAACTGCCTTGGTCAAACGAATAGCAGACGCAACTTCATGCACTCGTTTTGACGGATAAATGGTATCGACCTTCTGTGGTGGCATTGTACTTTGGGATTACCCTCTTCTAGTTGGAGGGAAAAGGGGGCTATCAATATGCTCCCATTTTCCATCAATATACCCGTATATGAATTGGTACCTTTTCATTCTAAGACAGGTACGCTATATATATATATAATATATATAGTATATATAGTATATAATATATTTATATATATAATATATATAATATATATAAACTATATTATTATAATATATATATATATATATATATAATATTATATAATATACAATATATATATATTACTATTATATTATAATATATAATATCTATTATAAATAATAATATTATTAATATATATATATATATATATATATATATAATATATATATATAAATATATAATAATATATATATTATTAAATATATATATATATATATATATATATATATATATATATATATATATATATATATAATATATTTTATAAAAATTAATTACAATATTAAATATATATATATATATATATATATATATATAGCGTGTCTTAGAATGAAAAGGCACCAATTCATATACGGGTATATTGATGGAAAATGGGACATATTGATTTATACATCTATGCCCGTTAACGTTTCTTTAAGGAGATACAGCTCACACAAGTCAACTGTATAAGATAAATATTGCGATGCCGACAAACTAGCTTGCGAGACACAAGGTAGAGAGGTAGTGTGTGGGGTAAACCACAACAACGAAATTATACCTTCTCAATGGGTTAAGCGATAACCTACAGCAAGGTTAGTTTAACAACATACAAGTGTTAAGGTCTCCACCACTCAAATTGTCTTAATATTGTGTCGTCGTAATATTCGTGTATCATATATTACACCCATTTTTTGATACCCCATACGTATTCCAACAGGCAGTATGCCAATATTGTGTCCGTGTACGGATTGTGTGACTGGAATGCAAGTGAGGCGCGGCGTGCACATGCCATTCGGTATCCAACTAGAAGATTGCCTCATTGGTCTGCTTTAACGAGGACGTATCAGCAACTATGTGATTTTGGGACATTTAGACTGGCTGGCATTACGGATGGAGTATATGCGGTATTTCGCCACCACCATCGTGTCCATGACCTTTTCCGATATTTTTTCGCAAACCCTGTCACCAAGTATACTCGCTTCTCCACGATTAGCGGATTAACGCCATGCACATCATTTGTTACGTGTACAGCATTTACTGCCCACCGATATAGGACGTCGAGCAGACTTCTTTGAATGGTTCATCGGGCAGTGTAATACGAACTAATATGAACAGACGTTTCCTAGAGTCGGTGCTGTGGACGGACGAAGTCATCTTCAGAGGACGTGGCATTCACAATCAGAGGAACAGTCGCGTGTGGGCGCAGGAGAATCCTCATGCAATCAGGAAGCACCATTAACAACACGAATTTAATATAATGTGTGGCTGAGATTACTGTGTCACAATCCCATCGGCTACTATTATCAACCTTACGGCCTGAATGGCCAGAACTACCTTCAATTCCTCCGGATGGGTTCGGATTGATCCTTGAGGACGTACAAGTGTTAAATGTACGTCCCACGTGGTTTCAGTTGGAAGGATGCCCAGCTTAGTTTGCCAGAGAGACACGCATCTGCTTTAGTACTAACTACACTTTACGGTGGATAGGTCAGGGAGGCACTATTGTCTGGCCTCTACGTTCGCCGAACCTAACACTGTTGAACTTCTTTGCCAGGGGCACAATCAAGAGTATCGTATACGCCTCCCCAGTCAAT
>JABUQX010133635.1:0-7500 GCA_015478945.1 Trachelipus rathkii
AATATCCTAAACAAAGGTCAATATAATATATACGCTAACTACTACCAAAAGTAAAATCTTTAGCTAAGGTTCATGCTAACCACAATAAAAGCTTTAATAAGTTTATTGTGATACTGGTAGCTACAACATGCGGTTTACTTTAATAACCAACTAAACACCCGCCACTTTGGCTACGTCAGAATATACTATATGATGCGCAAACAATCATATACCTATCCAATCCTTTCTTTAATGTTGCAAGTGAGTCACACTCAACAAACTCCTGCGGGAAACCATTCAAAAAATTTAAACACTATTACAGAATGAATCAAGGTTTACGTCTTTCTACATTTCTTATTGTGTCCCTAGAAAAACTGGTCGCGTGGTAAATATTTTATTAGACTTGGTATCATGTTCCCTATGATGGAGAATTTGTAGGGGAGCATAATGGCAATCGGAGATTGGCAATGTTTGGGGCGAAGAGAGAGGAGGCGATTCGAGAGGTGGTTGAGTTGTTTGCGGAGGAGTTAGAGGAACAGGGATGAAGATGAAACATACAGAAACAGAGTATTAACAGTAACCGCGAGGAAATGATGGAGGGATGAAGAATGATGGTGCAGAGAGGAGGAGGTGAAGGCGGTAAATACCTGCATTTATCTCGGAGGATGTTTTTAACAGAAGGAGAGGAGTGGAGAAGAGATTACGCGAAGAATGGAAAGTATGGATTAGTTATGAAAGCGGTATAACCCATGATGAAAGATAGAAACATCGGAATAGAAGTTAAAAAAGTGATTTTTAACAGCATACTGGCTCCCACGCTGCTGTACGGAGCGGAACCATGGACAACAACGAGAAAGAGAGGAGAGTAGAATAAAAGCGGCGGAGATGAGGATATTCAGAACTATGATTGTAAAGAAGTAGAGAGACAGAATAAGAAATGAAGTTATTAGAGAAGAATATAGGTGTGAAGAAGATGGCACTGAAGATGGATGGGGGGAGATTGAGATGGTGGGGACATCCTGGAGAGGTGGACGCAGGGAATGCCGAAAAGAAGATGGGAATGAACACCAGAGGGCAGAAGACCAAGGGGAAGCACCGAGAGAGATGGGCGGAATTGGTGGAGGACTCTCTGGAAAGATGTCAGCTGCCAAATATGAGAGCGCTGAAGAGAAGAGGAATAGTGCAGGAGAGGGACGTCTGGAGAAAGATGCTTGCGCGGCTGACAGGATGAAGAAACCTTCCTGGAGAGTAAGAAAGAAATATATATCTATATATATAATAATATCTATAATATATATATATATATATAATATATTAATATATATATTATATATACTATTATATATATATATATATATATATAATTAATATATATATATTATAATATATATATATATATATATTAATATATAATATATTATAATATATATATATATATATGTATATATTATATATATATATATATATATATATATATATATATATATATATATATATATATATATATATATATATATATATATATATATATATATATATATATATATATATATATATTATATTAAATGAAAGTAAGAAATCTTCACCAACTACAAAATATGTTTTCCTCATTTCTATTAATAAAACATATACTCTTAATTTGCTTTGATTAACTATTATTTTTATTATTATTAAAAATTATAATTAAAAGACTAAAATGATATATATAGTTTAGATTTCAAAGTGGAAGGTTGCGCTCGCGTTTGCTCTGATGTGTGTTTGTGTTTTGTTTTTAATTTTTGCTATTAAAGTGTCGTTTTAATTTTGCTTTGAGTGATCAGTGTTTTAATGTCATATTGTCTAGAGGTTTTAATTATTTATAAATTACTCACGAATTAGCGCTTTTTAAGAAGACTTAGATGGAATGAAACATAACCTAATCTTTCGAACATGCGAAATCTTAAGATAAGTTTTTTTTAGTGTTTTACCTTTTTAACTTTTTAAGTTTTTTTACGTATTTAATTTATTCATTAATGCAGCTTTTAGCTTTTTCTAAAGTTTTAATTAATATTATTATTTTTTGTACGTGATCTGTGTGTGTGTGTCTGTGTGTGTGTGATTGTTGTGTGGGAGTAATTCAGAGGGTTCTTTGGGTGGGCTGTGTATGGTCGATTGTGTGTGTTTTGTTTGTGAGGCTGTCTGTTTGAATGACTGGACACGGAAGATTAGGGTGGGCGCAGGGTTGGGTTTCTTATTGACTTTGCTAACGCTCGTGGCCTTTAAAGGCTAACCATGATTGTGAAGTATCACCTCGCCATAACTCTCTACCTAAGTTTTTATTACTGTCTGGCCCAGCTAGCAGGGATTCTTTTTCAAATACAACTTACTATCTCCAACTATACTTTTCTATAATTTCAGACTAATGGTGGAGGTTGTGCCTATAAAACATTAACACTTCACTGTAAAACACGTCTTGAGAATCTTGAATCTCCTAATTTCGTGTTCTGTGGCTTAAAAATCTTCTCCCTACTACTACCATTATCTTGTTTTTCTGCAACTGCTCCCCTAACGGAACAGATTTTTCACCTCCTTTTTGAATTTTCCTACTACTTCTCATGAGACTGTTACTTCTCCCATCCAAATGCTGAGATCATCTATTTAGGTGATTTTCAAACGTTCAATCACAGGGATGGTTCGAACCCTCGTCTGGATACTGATGCAGGGGGAGAGGAGGCAAAACATTCAGTATTCTCAACGATCTGAACAGTTATTAAAAGAACCTACACACATACCAGATCGTTCCTAACCAATCTTGAACACGCTGATTTAATGTTTCACCCTACTCCTTCTGATATAAATACAAAAACCATTTTTCTTTCCTAGGGTAACTCTGTCCACTATCATGGAGTTCTCGCTCTTCAATACCTTTTTCTCCAGCAACTCCACTATGCCCCAAACCTACTTTCTGGTACTTTAATGGGGCTAATTAGGGACATTGCGTCGTTTCTTTGTAAACTATGCTTGGAGTGAATCTTTCTTTGACTCGGAGGGACGCTTTCCGGTACCGTGAAAGGTGGGGGCCGTAATCGTTGAGGGTAGAGCGGGTTCATTCCATCCTTCAACTAATTTTTCTCCACCAATCCATGTTCGATGGGGATGTTCTACGCTCGCATTCAGGAGAGAGACATTCGCGTATCGGCATGGAAAAACTTCTGCGCTTCTCCTATCACTTTACTAATTTTCGCATTCTGCTTTCGGAATCGTTGGAGGGCTATTATTCGACAGGCTTAAGCGCGTTTTCACTAAAAGAAAGTGCGACAACCTACCTTGGCTCTCCTACTGATAATAATTTCTGGCCTCTTGCCAAAAACATAATTTGGTAAATCTGCCTTTCCTCAACTTATTCGCTCTGATGGTTTTGTAGCTAACTCCTCCTCTTCTGAAAGGCTAATCTCTTCGGCCTCCTTTTTTCCTCTAATTCTACCCTGGACGAATTCCGGCATCCCTCACCAGGTACTCCTCCTTTCCAGTTTCCTATGCCTCTTTCCGTGATTACGCATGATCGGGTGCATGGGATTCTGAGATCTATGAGTGTCAGGAAGGCTAGTGGCCCGGTTGGTATTCCTCCCCCGTGTTCTGAGGGAGTGTGCTTCCGAGCTGGCCCTGTTCCCTCGATCAACTTCTACTCTCTATGCCTTAATACTAGAACATTTCCTCAGTGCTGGAAGCGCGCATATCTTCACAACCAATCCCGAAAAAAGGGCAGCCTTTCTAATCCTTCTAACTATCGTCCTATAGTCTCACTTGTATTCTATCTAAGATCTTTGAAACTCTTCTTAACTCTCATTTTCTGGATCATCTGGAGTCTCATTCCCTTCTTTCAGATCATCAGTATGGCTTTCGACGCTCGAGGTCAACTGGTGACATACTATCCTATCTAACTGATTTATGGTCTTCTGCCCTTAGGGACTAATTTGGGGGGGGGGAAAAAAAAACAAAAAAACAAAAAAGGGGTTTTCTTCTTTTTGGGGGGGGTTTTTTTTGGGGGTTTGGGGGGGGGGCACTTTCGATTATATCCACAAAGCATTTGACCAGGTATGGCATGCGTCGCTACCCTAAGCTCCTTCCTTTGGGTTTTCCTCCTTCTCTCTGCTTACTCTTGTTAAGTTTTTCTCCTATCTGGTCGCTCCATATCAGCACTCGTTGATGAAACGAACTTCTTCCTCATTTCCTGTCAATTGTGATGTTCCTCAAGGTTCTGTTTTTTTACTCCTCTTTATTCTTTACTTTTCCCTTCAACGATCTTTTCAGCTGCAATTTCCAACTCTATTCATTCTTATACAGATGATTCAAATCTCCAATTCTTCCACTCATTTCAATCTGCTCCCCATCTTTTGCACCAAGGTTGCCTCTCGTCTTCAGGCTTTCTTGAAAATTCTATTCTTGCCGACCTCTGGGTGGGATTTCCCGGTGGGGCCCCACAACCTGTGAATTCAACTTTTGAAAACTCAACTTCTTTACATCTCCGCTCTCAAAAACACCTCCTAACTTTCCTATCTTTTTCGAAGGTTTAACGTATCACCTGTTGACAACATAAACATTCCCTTGGTCATGAACATAACAAAAAATTATCTTGAAACACTCATATAACAAAACGGTTGCTAAGGTGGCCTCAAAGAAACTGGGATTCTGTTCAGCGTTGCGGGATTTTTTCTTCTGCACAGCTACTCCAGTTAAATAAAGGTCTTATTCGCCGTTGTTTGGAGTACTGTTCTCAAATCTGGGGGGCTTCCGGCTTGCACCCTTCTATTGGACAGAGTTGAGTCTAAAGCTTAAGAGACTAATTAACTGTTCCCCTACTTTCTAACTCTCTTGTCCCCTCAATCTCTGCGACGTGACGTTGGCGCTCTATCTTTTTCTATAAGTCTGTAAACGGTAGAGCCTGCAGAGGAGTTGGCACACTCGCATTCCACTCCATTGCGTCGCGCCCCTCTGCAATACAAGGGGTGCCCATGCTCTCGCATGCATTTTGCGTGAGCATTGAAAATCCCAGACTCGTTCGTTGTGGTGCCTCCTTCTTTCCAGGCACTTCTGTTCTGTGGAACTCCTTGCCATCTTCTGTTTTTTCCTACTGTATTCAATCTTCCTCTCTTTTAAACCCATCGTCTGCGCACACCTCGAGAGATTTGCGTTTAGGCTTGGGGCTTGGGTGGGCTTTTCCGGTATTTTTATTTCCTGCCTGTATAATTAAGGGAAGTTTGGAATTTCAAAACGTTGTCAAAAGGAATTTAAATGTAAACCGGTTTTTTGTATCAGTTTCATTTTTCTCAATTTTGTGGAAGGAGGAGGTTATTTATATATATATATATATATACTTATATATATATATATATATATATATATATATATATTCTATATATATATATATATATTATATATATATATATATATATATATATATTTATATTTATAATATATATATATAATATATATATATATTATATATAATGTATTATATATATATATATATATATTATATTATATATATATCCTATATAAATATATATATATTATTAATATATATATATATTTTATATATAATATATATATATAGTATTATATATATATTTATATATATATATATATATATATTATATATATATATATATATATTATATATTATATATTATTATAATATACTATATATATTATATATATATATATATTATATATATATATATATAATATATATATATAAACTTGCGTTGGAGGTAGAGCAGTAACAGCAATTTTAGCTTCTTGTCAATGTTTCTTGATACTCTTCGAAGTTACATAAAATTTTTCAACTTCTTTCAGTGCAGCAAACGAAATTTTATTTAAACGTTACGGAATAATGTGTACAAGGATTAGGAAGGACCTTCACCTTTTTCTTGAACCAATCGCATCGCTTTCGATCGCTCTTCAATATTCTATTAAGCTTTGCATTTTATGTTCAAGAGGGACAAAGTTTAAGTCCATGGAAACTTTTTGAAAAAGAAAAGTAATAGGAAAAGGGATAGTTGAAGTTTCATCACTTACAATATGTTAAGATGTATCCTTTTCTTCTTGAACTTTCTGCAACCCTTTAATACAAAATGGCCACATGGCAAAGTGCAGATTCAGCGTTTTTGGTTGTTGTTCTTCCAGTTCCAGCTTACCCTGTAGATTGGATCAATATAAGCAACAGCTAGTATGAATATCATTGCCAATGAGAGAAATTTCTCTTTGTACCATAGAGTCTTTAATTCCTTCAGTATCTTAATATAGATGGTATAAGGTTGAAGGTTGAATTTATTAGAAAATAAATCCAAATTGAAACATAAGGTGCTGGTTAAAAATCTCGAAGATTGCAATTGCATTTTGTGATGTGGAAGTCGAAAGTCAGTGAACTTGTATGAAGTGATTGAAGTCATTCACAGAGTCACAATTTATAACTTTGTCAGTTTAAAATTTTCGCGACCCAACTCTATCTTGAAAGTTACCGACTCCGATTTCCGACTCCGACCTCTTGAAAATTACCGACTCCGATTCCGACTCCGACTCCACCCTAATTCAAAATTTACGATCCGACTCCGACTCCGACTCCCGCAACCCTGGGCAGATTCAGGAATTATGCGCAGATGGCTTGCCAATAAACATTTTCTTAAAAAACTAACTAACTAGCTTTTTTCTGAATTAGAAATTTTTTTGAACAGAAAATTTTCGGTCTCAAAATGTATGGGTCGCGGTCTACAGTATTACCTATATACTATTATTATATAATTATAATAATATATATATATATATATATATATATATATATATATATATATATATATATATATATATTATATATATATATATATATATAATATATATTATATATAAATATATATATATATTATATACCAAGTGTTTTTGGAAGTAAATTTATTCTTTTTTTTTTTTTAACTAAAGGAATACATAGGGTAAACGCAAAGATGCTTGGAGACATATATTCTCTGTCCTCCCGGTGGACGACGGGGGGGACTAATCCCCCTCCGGGGATGGTCTCCGGAACCCCCGCTCTTTGGGGTCTTTGGGTGTCGCGGGGGTTCTCCGCCCCGGAAAACGTCCCCGCCTCTGTCCCCCGTCGGGCTCGAGCCCCTTAAATGGGGAAATAATTCTTAAAATATTTTCGATGAATAAGCCAAAAAAAAAAAAAAAAAAAAAGAGTTAAATCCCATCCTTAGAATTTTCGCTGATTCCAAATATTTAATTTGTTTTTACTGTAAGACCTGCCGTTCTCTAGTTACATTTTTTAAGAATTAAAAAATTCCTGACATCTATTTAAATGCTATATATATATATATATATATATATACATATAATTAATAAAATAATTTAAAATATAAAATAAATTATATAATATATATATATATAATAATATTTAATTTATATATAATATATATATATATATAGTATTATATATATATATATATATATATATTATATATATATTTATATATATATAATATATATATA
>JABUQX010133635.1:10000-36126 GCA_015478945.1 Trachelipus rathkii
AGACTTGATGGCTTTGAATGTTTCCCACCTCCGAAGCTTTCGCCCAAATTCACTAGTGTTCTTGATTATTCTATGAGTATTAGATGAGTGGCAGGTGTGCCAAGTGAGTGCAAATGAGTGCCAATGAGTGCGTCAATGGAGTGCCAAGTGAGTGCCAATGAGTGCAAGTGAGTGCCACATAGTGCCAAGGTGAGTTGCCACATAGTGCAACTGAGTGCCACTTTTTCAAGCCTTTTCTTCTAGCCTACCCTGAGCCCCGAATAGCCCTAATACGGGTGTCTACCCCTAGGTTATTGGGTATGGCGATTCGATTGGTGTATATTACAACCTGCTAGGATGCTTCCTACTAATGAGTTAGTTCTTTTTTCTATCAACTTATAGCCTATATATATATATATATATATATATATATATATTATATATATTCTATATATATAATCTAATATATATATATATAATATATATATTATATATATATATATATATAATTATATATATATATTATATATATAATATATATATTATATATATATTTTGCAACACACCTACACACATACACTATGACACTTATACCACATTCACTATGACACTTATACACACTATGCCACTTATACACACGCTTACACTCTCAATAGACACTTACATTAAACCATATACACTTCCACCACAACCCACAACAATTTTTATAACACTTACAGTTACACTCACACACTTGATATTTTGATGCCTCAATTTGATGCCTCAACTTTGATGCCTCAGCATTAATGCCACAGCATTGATGCCTCCACTTTGAAGGTTCATCTTTGATGACGTCATCTTTGATAACGTCTATATTGATGACTCATCTTTGATGAAATCATCTTTGATGGCTCATCTCCACGCCACATCAAAGAAAAGAGTTAATATTAATGTCTTCCCCTAGATCATAAGCTAAAGCCGCAGGCGCAGCGTGCGCCATCCGGAGTGAAGGGCCCCCCCACCCTTTGGGGGGAAACCAACCACCGCCCCGCGGCTGCGAGCCGCCGCGTCCCCGCGCCGCGTTCCCGCCCGCCGCGTGCGCCCCCAGGGCGCAATATTACCGCCGCCGCGTGCGCCCCGCAGGCGCCAATATCCCCGCACGCATGAAAAATATATATTATATATATATTACTACGAGTCATTCATTTTTATTTCATACTTTAACCATTTCAAAGATTTTCTTTTCAAATATACTATGAAACGTCATTCATTTTTATTTCATACTTAAACATTTTTTTATTTAAAAACAATTTTTTGCGAACCTAAAACTGTAACTCATTAAGACATCTTTTTATATTTTACTTAATACTTTTTTAATTTATAAAATTTTAAAAATTGTATGTAGAAGAAAAAACCAGAGTGTCTGATATAAACATTTATTTTACTACAATTGTACGAAATTTTATTAAAAACATTAACATTACATACCTTAAAGCAGTAAAAAAGTAAATCAACAGAGGTGTTACCTAACACCAAAGGGATTAGTGAATGCTTTTGTTTTACTGTTTTACTGCTTTAACTCATGTTTTACTGCTTTAACTTTCTGCTTTACTGCTTTAACTCACTGTTTTACTGCTTTAAAAACGCCCATACTACATTCATACCTAAGCAGTAAATCGTAAATCAAATAGAGGTGTTACCTAACACCTAAAGGGGATTAGTAGGCTTTTTGTTTTACTGCTTTTACTGCTTAAACTTTCTGCTTTACTGCCTTTTTTAACTTTCTGCTTTACTGCCTTAACTCATATACATTAACATACCTTACAAGCAGTAAATCAGTAAAATCAATAGAGGTGTTACCTACCACCAAAGGGATTAGTATGCTTTTGTTTTACGGCTTTACTGCTTTAACTTTCTGCTTTACTGTTTAACTTTCTGCTTTACTGCTTACTGCTTTCCTGCTTTACTGCTTTAACTCATAATTTACTGTGCTTTAACTCATATATTTATTAACATTATATTTTTTATTTTGTTTTAATACTTTTTAATTATTTTATTTATTATTTTTATTTATTTTTATTTTATTTATTTTTTTTATTATTTTTTTATTTTCTTTTTCTTTTTATTATTAACTTAGTGTTATTTACTTCATGCCTATTGTTATTTATTATTTGAACACACATTCACTATGAACACTTATGCCACATTCACAGCCAATTAACATTTACCCATAGCCACTTACATTTACACTTTATAACACCCCGGTCGATTCCCAACACACACACACCACTACACACACACACACACACATTCAGTCACACCACACACACACACTATAACACTTATACACACATTCACTTGACACTTATACACACATTCAATATGACACTTACATTTAGCCATGACACTTCCATTTTACACTTATACACACACACGGCCACACAACACACACACCCAACACTCATTCAACACAGATTTGTACCTTACACTCTCACAACAGAGAATTTCTAAGTGATTTAACTTACACTCACACAGATTCTACTTACACTCACACAGATTTACTTACACTGACACACACAGATTTACTTACATTTACACTTACACACACACACACACACACCCACACACACACACACACACACACACACACAGATCCTTAACACTCCACACACACAGATTAACTTACACACGCAGATTTACTTACACATATAACGTATAATTTATTAAAACATTTTAATTTTTAATTAAACACGAACATTTATATTACTCTTTCAAATATAACTAAAATTATTTAAAAGTTTTAAACTTCTATAATAAATCAATCATTATCTTTGAACAAGAAATTATTATTACTGTTAATACTTTTTGTTTATAAATTTTATAACTATCAAGTTTTAAAATAATTTTTACTAAAATTTTATGAAATTTTATTAAAAACATATATTTTACGTACCTTAAAGCAATAATTAGTAAATCAGTAAGGTCAGCCCCTAGCACCCCTCTACACCAAGCTATGGCCACGTTATGTTCTATTGACTTACTGCTTTACATCATCTTTAGCCATGTAATCAAGTATAAAAATACAAAATAAGTTCTCTTCTCTGCTAACATAACATGTTTTTTATTAAAATCTTTCTAAGTTCTTTTATTTAAAAATAACAATTATTCACTTTATTTTAATATATTCGTTCGATGTTAACTAAAAATATTTCAAAAGTTTTTTTAAATAATTCGGATTTTCTTTATTATTATTCATTATATATTATCTATGTACATTGACAATCCATCACGACAAAAAAACACAACCCGCACTCCTTACAGATCCGAAATCTCTCTGTTAAATGTGTTGAAATAACTATTTAGGCCTAAAATTAGGATAATCCTTTTTTGTAACCCGGGGCGATTAAGCCTAATTCCAGGTCAAATATATTTCAAACTGACCCTTTTCTGTAAAATGTGTTGCAATAACTACGTTAGGCCTAAAATTAGGCCTAAATTAGGATAAGCCTTTTTGTATCCCAGGCTGATTTAAGCCTAATACCAGGTAAAAAGGTAATTCCAGTATAGACAAGAATCGAGAATCAATGTTATTATTATTTTATAAATATATTTCAAACTGAAACATTCTGGATCGGTAAGATCCTTTAAGCAGGTAAGAAGGAAATGTTTACCTTTCTTGTGAGTGGACGGAGTAATCCTTATCTCTAAATGACTCCGCATGTGATTGGTCGAGAATTATTTTATCGTCTTTTTTTGTGTTTACGCTATGTACAAACAATGTTTTTTCATATCCTGAACCTTACCTGTGATTGGATGAAAATTATATTTGAGGATGCGTGTTTTAGACCCAAACTCATTTTAAAATCATACTCGTTTTTGCTGTTAAGCGGTGCACAAGCTCTCTGGTTTGTAATAAAAGTGTTCTATTTCACTAAGTGTATATCATGAATCACCTTAACAAGTATACCTCAATACAAGACATTATCCAGTGGGAAATCAAGATCCCCGGAAGTAGGGTTTCATTCTTATATAAAAGAAAAACCGATGGATTTGAATTTTTCAAGTGTGCTACCCAATCACCCTGTTATAATACCAAGCGTATTTTCGTGAGTCCAGATGAATTACTTTGTATATGTAATCACACTGAAGAGTGGCTTACGGAATACTTTAAACCAAGCTCAGCTTTAAACTGGACCGAAACAGTTATTAGCCTGTGCGAAGAAACCAGCGATAAGCAACTTACTCTAGCATTTTATAAACATCAAAACATAATCAGTTTGGAAGTTAGATTATGGGGGAGAAATAATGAAACACAAGTAATTTGAACCTACATCGTTTGGATTCTACATTTCAGGCCTAGCGCAGATGAAATTATGTTAGAGGTACGTAAGCGAATGTTAATCACAGATGAAAGAAGACATTTTGTGTTATCTATTACTGAGCCGTATTCCGTTACATGTTATACAAGAATCCTACGCCATTTAAGAAAACACCTGATTTGATGATCCTACGCACAATCATCGATCGCTTCCTAAGTTCTATAGAAGTACAGAAATTCATATCTTCTTAGGAAACAATGGCAAGAAAGTATTTATGCAGGTGACCCCGAATGTAATATACTATGATAATCTGAGCGGGAACTTTTTTTACGTATGTGTTAACTTGAATGTATTAATGAGAACAGAAACTATTATCATCGATAATGATATAATGATTGGCATATTTGCCAAGATTTAGAGAATTTTTAATATAAATAATCATAAACATTTGTGTAAAATGCTGTGGAAGTGTATATATATAAATTCCTGTTATTATATTTAATGTGACTTATATATAATCATTGTAAATATATTTAACACTCTTGTAATTTTTAATTTTGGCCTTAATTATATATATTATATATTATATATATTTTTCGTAACTCACTTTATATATATATATATATATTATATATATAATAATATATATATATATATATATATATATTTATATATATATATATAATATATATATATATATATATATATATATATATATATATATATATATATATATATATATATTATTGTAAGATAATGATTATTAAATTTCTAATTATATAGTAAGGTTTTTATTATCCATATTTTTACTTTCTTAAATAAATATTTACATGTATGTTAAGAGTTTAAATAAACGAGCCCCAGTTTCAGGATATGAAAAAACATGTTTTTACATACGTAAAACGCAAAAAAGCGATAAAATTAATTTCTCGACGCATCACATACGAGGTTCATATAGAGAATAAGGATTACTCCGTCCAACTTCACAAGGAAAGGTAAACATATTCCTTCTTACCTGCTTAAAAGGATCTTACCGCTCCAGCATGTTTCAGTTTGATATATAAATTTATAAAATATAATAACATTGATTCTCGATTCTTGTCTATCTGGAATTACCTTTTTACCTGGTTTAGCTTAAATCAGCCTGGTACAAAAGGCTTATCCTACCAATTTAAGCATAAAATTTAGGCCTAACGTAGTTATTGCACCACATTTTACAGAAAAAGGTCAGTTTGAAATATATTTTGACCTGGAATTAGGTCTAAATCGCCCCGGATACAAAAGGATTATCCTAATTTTAGGCCTAAAAGTAGTTATTTCACACATTTTACAGAGAAGGTCATTTCGTATCTGTAAGGAGTGCGGGTTGTTGTTTTTTCTCGTGATGGATTGTCAATGTACTTAGAACAATAATAATAATGAATAATAAAAAACATCCGAAATTATTTAAAAAACTTGAAATATTTTTAGTTAACATGGAGCGAATAATATAAATGTTAGTGAATAATTGTTATTTTTAAATAAGAAATTTTTGAAAGATTTTAATAAAATACTTGTTATGTGCAGAGGAAGAACTTATTTTGTTTATTTTTATACTTATTACCTGGCTAAAGATGATGTAAAGGCAGTAGTCAATAGAACATCAACGTGGCATACGCTTGGTGTAGCAGGGTGTAGGGGCTGACCCTTACTGGATTTTTACTGATTTTATTGCTTTAAGGTACGTTAAAGTATATGTTTTTTTAATAAAATTTCATACAATTTTTTAGTAAAAGTTATTTTAAAACTTGATAGTTATAAAATTTATAAACAAAAAGTATTAACAGTTAATAATAATTTCTTTGTTCAAAGATAATGATTGATTTATTATAGAAGTTTTAAGAAACTTTGAAATAATTTTAGTTATATTTGAATGAGTAATATAAATGTACGTGTTTAATTAAAACATAAAATGTTTTAATAAATTATACGTTATATGTGTAAGTAAATCTGGCGTGTGTAAGTAAATCTTGTGTGAGTGTAGTAAATCTGTGTGTGGGTGTGTGTGTGTGTGTGTGTGTGTGTGTGTGTCGTGTGTGTGCGTGTTAAGTGGTAAATGTAACGTAAATCTGTGTGTTGTGTTTAATAAATTATGTGTGTGAGTGTAAGTAAATCTGCGTGAGTGTAAGTAAATCTGTGTGTGAGTGTAAGTAAATCTGTGTGTGAGTGTGTGTGTGTGTGTGTATAAGTGTAAATGTAAGTGTCTATGGCTAAATGTAAGTGTCATAGTGAATGTGTGTATAAGGCTTGTCATAGTTGGGGAAAAAAAATGTGTGTATAAGTGTCAAGTGAATGTGTGTCTTATTGTGTGTGTGTGTGTGTGTGTGTGTGTGTGTGTGTGTGTGTGTGACCGCGTGTGTATAAGTGTCATAGTGAATGTGTGTATAAGTGTCATAGTGAATGTGTGTTCTAAATAATAATAACAATAGGCATGAAGTAAATAACACTAAGTATAATAATAAAAATAAAAATAAAATAATAAAATAAAAAATAATAAAAATAATAAAAATAATAAAAATAATAATAAAAATAAATAAAAAGTATTAAAACAAAATAAAAAACATAATGTTAATAATATATGAGTTTAAAACAGTAAAACATATGAGTTAAAGCAGTAAAGCAGAAAGTTAAAGCAGTAAAGCAGAAAGTTAAAGCAGTAAAGCAGAAAGTTAAAGCAGTAAAGCAGTAAAACAAACGCATACTTTTGGTGATAGGTAACACCGCTATTGAATTTTAGCAGATTTTACTGCTTTTAAGGTATGTAAAAACATGTGAGTTAAAGCCGTAAAGCAGAAAGTTAAAGCAGTAAATCGCAGAAAGTTAAAGCAGTAAAGCAGTAAAACAAAAGCCTATTATCTCTTAGGTGTTAGGTAACACCTCTATTGATTTACTGATTTTTACTGGCTTTAAGGTTGTATGTATATGAGTTAAGCAGTAAACCGTGAATTAAAGCAGTAAAGCAGAAAGTTAAAGCAGTAAAACATGGTTAAAGCAGTAAAGCAGTAAACAAAAGCATACTATCCCCCCAGGTGTTAGGTACCACCTCTATTGATTTACTGATTTACTGCTTTAAGGATGTAATGTTAATGTTTTTTAATAAAATTTCGTACAATTGTAGTAAAATAAAATGTTTAAATACATCAGACACTGCTGGTTTTCTTCTACATACAATTTTTAAACTTTATAAATTAAAGATATTAAGTAAAATATAAAAGATGTCTTTAATGAGTTACAGTTTTAGGTTCGCGCAAATGTTTTTAATAAAACTGTTTAAGTATGAAATAAAAATGAATGACTCATTAGTATATTTTGAAAGAAATTCTTTGAAATGTTTAAGTTTGAAATAAAAATGAAATGATCGTAAGTATATATATATATATATATATTTTACCATTCGTGCCGGGGATATTGCGCCTGCGGCCGCACGCCGCTCGCCGATCGTATTGCGCCTGCGGGCGCGGCCGACGGGCTGGAAACGCCGCCAGGCGTCTACGCCGAGGGCGCACCTGCGGGTGCGGGGTTTCCTGTCTTTGCGCGGAGGGGCACGCTGAGCCCTGGTGGTTAGCTTATGATCTAGGGGAAGACATTAATATTACTCTGTTCTTTAATGTAGGGTAGAGATGAGCCATCAAAAGATGATTTTCATCAAACGATGATCATCAATAAGACGTATCAAAAGATGACGTCATCAAGTGAGTCATCAAAGATGAACCCTCAAAGCTGAGGAATTAATGCTGAGGCATCAAAGTGAGGCATGCAAAGTTGAGTCATCAAATTACACTCAAGTGGTGTGAGTGGAAGCTGGGTATAATTGGTTTAATGTAAGTGTCTATAGGGAAGTGTAAGCGCTTATTATAAGTGTCTATGCTGTATAGCTGATCCTAGTGACTGTATGATATAGATAGATATAAGTGTAATGTGTGTAAAGAGATAGATAGGTGTGGCAAGTAATATATTATATATTATATATATATATATATATATATATATATATATATATATATATATACTTATATATATATATATATTATATATATTATATATATAAATATATATATATATATATATATCTAGGCTTATAAGTGATAGAAAAAGACTAACTCATAGTAGGAAGCACCATCCTAGCAGGTTGTAATATACACCAATCGATCCTCATACCCTATAACCTAGGGGTAGACACCCATATAAGGGCTATTCGGGGCTCAGGGGAGGCTAGAAAAGGCTTGAAAAAAAGTGGCACTCAGTTGGCACTATGTGGCACTCACTTGGCACTATGTGGCACTCACTTGGCACTCATTGGCACTCACTTGGCACTCATTGGCACTCACTTGGCACTCACCTGGCCCTCATCTAATACTCATAGAATAATCATAGAACACTAATAGAACATCACTAGATACTTATTACGCGTGATTGGGAACCATCAAAGCCATCAAGTTAGCGTGGTCAAAAATTGACCCTGGTATCTGGGCAAGGTCAAGGTCCAAATATCATGGTAAACAAGGTTAAGCATCCAAAAAAAGGGCTAAGTTCCTAAAGGAAGGACAAAAAAATTACCGTGGGTCAAATTGACCCATGGAAGACCAAAAGGATTGGTCGTGTGTTTGTACTGTGTATAAGTGTAAATGTAAGTGCAAGTAATCTATGGAGGAGTGTAAGTGTCATAGTGATTGTATGTATAAGTTGTGTGTGTGTGTGTTGTTGTGTGTGTTGTGTAGGTGTGTGTGTGTGTGTTGTGTGTGTGTGTGTGTGTGTGTGTGTGTGTGTGTGTGTGTGTGTGTGTGTGTGTATGTGTGTGTGTGTGTGCTCGCGCGTGTATAGATGTGAGCGAAATATCATGGTCAAAAGGTAAAAGACATACAAAAACGGGCTAAGCCCTAAAGGGTCGGCAAAAATTACCGTGGGCAAAAATGACCCATGGTATATGGCAAGGGCAAGGGCGAAATATCATGGTCAAACAAGGTAAAGACATCAAAAACGGGCTAAGCCCCTAAAGGGTAGCCAAAAATTAACGTGGGCCAAAATTGACCCATGGTATCTGGCAAGGTCAAGGCCGAAATATCATGGTCAAACAAGGTTAAGACATCAAAAAAGGGCTAAGTCCCTAAAGGAAGGACAAAAAATTACCGGTGGTCAAAATTGACCCCATGGTATTGGCTAGGTCAAGGCCGAATCTCATGTCAAAACAGGTAAAGACTCAAAAAAAGGGGCTAAGCCCTAAAGGGTGGCCAAAAATTACCGTGGGCAAAAAATGACCCATGGATGACCAAAGGGTTGGTCGAAAAAATTAGGGTGGGGTACGTACAACGGTTGCTGACGCAACCGTTTGGCGCAACCCTTCTTCGAAGGGTTGGCAAAAATTAGGGTTGCCGAAAAAATTAGGGTTGCCAAAAAATTAGGGTTGCCAAAAAATTAGGGTTGCCAAAAAATTAGGGTTGCCAAAAAATTAGGGTTGGCCAAAAATTTCGGCGAAAAAATTTGGGTTCTCAAAAAAGGTCAAGGCCCAAAAAGGTAAAGGTCAAAAAAAGGTCAAGGCCCAAAAAGGTAAAGGCCAAAAAAGGTCAAGGTCAGGTAAAAATTTGGGCCCAAAAAAGGTCAAGGTCAAAAAAGGTCAAGGGTGGGTAAAAAGGTAGGGTGGGTTTTTCGTCGGTTGGGGTGGGTTTTTCGGGCCCAATATCCCTCTCCTACTACTGTTGTGACTTAGTTCTGAAATTTTTTGGGGGGGCTGCAGTTCCGCAGTGCCTATGGACGAGCCGCCACTGGTTGGGAGTCTCTGTCTTTACCCTTAAAACAATTTTATTCTTCGTGGGTATCCCCAAAGGAAAATATAAGAGTAAATATCTAGTATTTTATCTAAATATTTTCTGAAAAAATTTTCTAAGTTCCGAAAAGTTAAGTTAAGTTTTTAAGAAAATTCTTTAGTGGCAAGCTTCTGGAATTATGCCAGAAGCTTGCCACAAAACAATTTTCTTAAAAAAACAACTTACATAACTTTTCTGAACTTAGAAAATTTTTTCAGAAAATATTTAGATCAAATACTAGATATTTACCAATATAAGCGAGCTATTAAATCAGCTTGAGAGATTTCTCATGAGCACAGATATAGTTTTATTAGGATTTACTTTTCATAATTTTATCTAGTCCCGACTAGAGTGGTGGTTGACTTATGACTCCTGCTGTGATGATCCTTGTTGTATCATGAGATGATCCATGAGCTAGTTGGCTCAGTGGTCATTATTCTTCAAGTAACTTCAAGTAAGTAATGTTGCTTATGAAAATATCGTTAATTTGGAAATTTTTATTAACATTTGGCAATGTTGCTTATAGGAATATCAAAACATTGATTGATTTTTAAAAAATATAAATTATTATAGAAAATATACAATGAACTATTATATATGTTTAGGCTGTAGGGAGTAGTAAAAATGAAACAATTAATATTACTGAGAAAAGGATAGTGCCATGCTCAAACACAGCTAAATTATTGGATATGTGGAATCCCTCCTAGAGCAGCGATTCTGCCAAACTGATTTTGATGGGTTACCCCCCCAAGACAAAAATAATTGTTAAAGGGCGGCTACAGACTTGCGTGAATTCGCCGAACGCTACTAAACGTCGAACGTTCGCGTTTTGCATTTGTTTTCTCCTGCGAAGGCGAACGTACCTCTACACACATTCGTTTACTTAACGAAACTCGGCTTTCAGAAGTTCGGAGTGGAAAATGAAAAACATTCGTGCTCTTTTTTTTTGTTGGATATTTTTTACATAAAAAAAATCGTTATACCTTTTTTTAATTAAAGCTTTCACATATAATACTATATATATATATATATATATTATATATATATACCGATGTCATAAAATGTATTTTAAAGATTAAACTATATTTAAATATAAATATATATATATATATATATATATATATATATATATATATATATATATATAGTGAAGCTAATAATCGTGGTGTGTACCTATATATATATATATATATATATTATATATTAATATATATATATAATTTATATATATATATATATATATATATATATATATATATATAGAGAGAGAGAGAGAGAGAGAGAGAGAGAGGAGAGGAGAAGAGAGAGAGAGAGAGAGAGAGAGAGAGAGAGAGAGAGAGAGAGAGAGAGAGCGAGAAAAGGAGTGCTCCGAGAAAGAGAGAGAGAGAGAGAGAGAGAGAGAGAGAGAGAGAGAGAGAGAGAGAGAGAGAGAGAGAGAGAGAGAGAGCGAGAGAGAGAGAGAGAGAGAGTACTCCCTCCACATTCTCCTCACATCCTTTTCATCAGTCAAAAAAGTACAAAGAGAGAGAGAGAGAGAGAGAGAGAGAGAGAGCCTCCATTATTTATTCAAGATTTCACCTTAATTGATATCCAACATTTTTCCAGATTAAGTATGCACAGCTCTTATCAACATTTTAGTGGACTTCACATAAAAGTAATTTTGTTAATGGCTCTTGTATAGATGCCAATTACAATTTCCTTTTTGCAGATTGTGGATGTCAAGTAACAAAGCAATAGTGGAACTGTTTAATTTCATAATTATTAAAAGGTTTCAATATATATTGTACTAAGCTCGGAGCAAAATAAATTTGAGCATTGCAATTCTTTACTCTTTTTTCCTGAGAAATTTCAGTATGTACATAGATTTTCCACGCAACCTTATAAAAAGGTAGTTTTATAAAATTAATCAAGGACTCAAAGATAGTTTATGATTTTATTATTTACTTAATAAATGTTTCATGTAATTACAGTAAAAAAAATATATAATAAAAAAAACATATGAACCAGATTAATTAAAAATTTACATTATTATTAAAAGAAAAAACAATTATTATTGGCAATATCACGTTGCTGATCACAAAATCTTGAAAGAAAATTTATTACATCAATGGGAAATTTCTTATTTAGTAGCAAAAACAGGAGCTTAATAGTCGGCTTGAGAATATAAAAAGTATAATTTGTTTGAATTTTATATATATATATATATATATATATATATATATATATATATATATATATATATATATATATATATATATATATATTTAAATTATTATATATATATATTATATATATATATCGGTGTATTATTTTATAATTGAATTACTTGTAATTTGATACAATTATCATACATAAATATATATGAGCATATATGATATATTATATATATATATATACCCGTATATATATATATTATGATATATATATATAAAATAAATTTTTATATTTATATTATCTTTATATATATATATATATATATATATATATATATATATATATATATATATATAATATATTATATATATATTATATATACTATATATATTTTTCAAATCAGCAAAAAGATTTACAGAAAGCATTTAGCACCAATCACAGGTTTGTATAGCAAGCATATAAATCTTAAATTTTTCATAAATTTGAAGGATTGTAGCGGATTTTCAGCGTTTATCTAAAAAACTACAATTTGGAAAATTTTTGTCCTGAGGCTTCTGTCAGAGCAACCGAAGGAAGATACAAGACACCACACATACACTTTGAATTTATTAAATTTTAACACAAATATTACAAAAAAAAAATACCATTACACAAATACAAATTTTATTCAATTCACAAATATTTCTTAATTGTTTTAGTTTTTCAAAATATACAGTATCCGTTACCAAATTAATAAATATTAATACCCTATATTCCAACACCACTCAAATGTTACAAAACAAATATAGTATATCGATACCAATCACTACAATACTATACCACCTTATGATACACCCCAGTATACAAAATATGACATAATAAAAATAATCTATACAATATGTTATTTTATAACTACAAAATATAAAAATATAATATATGATCTATGGAATTAAAAAATTGAATTATTAATAATTAAATATCCACAATTGTCACTTATTAAATAGTTTAGTACACAAATTATGGTACCGTTACTTTTTTTTTTTTTTAATTTTACCACTTATGGCACCTATATTTTATTTTTAAGTTTTATTTTCACCACTTGTGGTACTTCTAATTTACTGTCCAATTTTAGTTTTAAAATACTTTATAATTTACTTTCAGTTTTCCCTTTTTACTTGTATTTTCCGTGTGTCTTTTCCAATTTGTCCTTTACTTGATAATTTTCCCTTTCTCCTTTCAAATATTCTCTTTGTTTTATTTGAAATGCATAGTTTTCAAATTTGATTTTCCAGTTTATTTTAATTTATGAAGTCCACTTTGCATTGACAATTACTTATACTTTTAATGGTTCCACAGTCGAATTTTAAGTGCACCGCACCGTTGACGTTAGTGGTACCCATGTACCAGAAATTTCCTCTTCAAAACCAGCAAAAATAAATAGTCCCAGAAAAAATCCATAATGGAGCCACAGGAAAAAAAAAAAAAAAAAAAATATGGGCAGTATTATTGTCCAGTTTTTTTTCTCACAACATCTACTTTTCAAATTCCAAATGGACGACATTAAACCTTCACCTCTTCTTCAATACCAATACTTTGACTCTGCAACTAAAGAAGGGTTCCACATCCAAAAGAAAATAGAGTTCCACGAAACCACTAACACTCTTCATCATACCATCTACAATTATTCTTTTACAGTCCACAATTTCTCTATTTAAATACTATGTTAAAATTCCAAAAAAATAATTCTTTGTATTTAAACCATAAATGGAAAGAAAATTAACTTTAGTGGTACCCACATACCAGAAATTTCCTCTTCAAAACCAGGAAAAAAAAATAGCCCCAGGAAAAAATCCAGATGCATGAAAAATGGAGCCGCAGAAAAAATTGAGCCACAAAAAAAAAACTGCAAATAGACAAAAAAACAAACTCTAACATCACAACAATAATAAAATATATAAGAGAATAATGAATAATAAATTAAATAATAATAAATATTAACCATTATTAATTAATAACAGGAAATAATCAGATAATCAGAATAATAATATAACAGAAATATTCCAGTTTTTTCTTTCACAACGTCTACTTTCCAAAATGACCACAGTAGACCTTCACCTTTACTTCAATATGATACGTCAATACCAAATACCTATACCAAATGCCAATATTTATATTATAATATATAATAATAATATAATAATAATATCTTTTATTAAAATAAAAAAATTACCAGAAATATTCTTTCCCTCCACCCAGAGATGAAATCTGATATGCTATAAAAAAGGAATACGTATCTGCTGATTGTTATGTTTTGAAATTGTTTTAAAATTATATATGTGCAGAATATTTATATCTCCGTCTTGATATTTATATATATATATATTATATATATATATATATATATATATATATATATATATATATATATTATATATATAATATATATATTATATATATATATATATAATATATATATATATATATATATATATATATATAATATATATATATATATTATAATATATATATATATATATATAATTATATATTATATTATATATATATATATATAATTTCAAAATGTAAAAAATTTAAAACTTATAAAACAAACCTCTGTATAACTGGATTCTGATTGAGTAAGCTTCCTAGATGAAACTCTTAAAATCAAGAAGTCAATCCAAATTCTTGACTTATGTCATTTACATTTTGCTCATCATGGACATAATACAAAGAAATCTTTTCCCGAAGTAATTTTCTACCCATAACACAGTCCCGCCCAGCATGCTGGTACTAACCTCCCCCAATAATAGAGGGAAATGTGGGTGTCGCAGGTTGGGTTATTACCTGCTTATTATGCCTGCTTCGTTGTGGGGAAGCAAGGGACAGGTGATATATATATATATTATATATAATATATATATGATATATATATAAATATTATAGTATATATATATATATTATATATATATAATATATATATATTATATATTATATATATATATTATATAATATATATATAAACAATTGCTATAAAAAATACTGTAATAGACAAATTTTTTTATATTAAGATTCAAAACTAAGCAGAAATTTGTGCGCCATGATGATAAAATGATTTTTTTTATCCAGTCAAAATATGAATACAATACACATACCCCTTATCTAATTGTCTTCAAAATTTTAATATAATAATGTAAAAATAATAATCTAATTCTAATACTGCAAGTTTTCTGATACACTCAAAAAAATATATGGTAAAGATTTCTGCAGCATAAAAATGAAAAAAATATTTCAACCTCCAAACACATAGCTATATAAAAAAAAAACCAATCTACTATAACTAGAGATTTGATATCATACTATAATATATAAAAACCTATGATAAACATAAGTTACCACGTTTAATCAAAATGATGGTAAAAGAAAATTTTACTGTAATCATTTCTTCTGCTGTACAATATGGTACTGTACCTAAAACCTCATAAACCAAATTAATTTTTTCATGAATCATTTTAAATTATATATATATATATATTATAAATTATATATAATATATATAATATTATATATATATATATTTATAGTTATATATATTTATATATATTATATATATATATTACTTTAACGCGCTAACATTGTAATCAAATACCTGATGTGACATTACTCTCATGTAAATAATTGATAAAAAAAAAATGCCACAAAATCCAAATTAAGAAAACAAAACTAAAAATAAAAAATAAAAAAATCCTCAACCATACCATAAATACATGGCATATGAACATTTACCTACAGGGGGAGGGACTGCAACTTGAGTAATTGTTAATAAAAATAATATCAATAATTTTTTCAAAGGTAATTTTCACTACTCACTCAGTTTGAGTTTCACATTTAGCAAATTAATAGCTAGTTCATGAATTTGTAAATATTATATTAAAGAATTATACATAGGTATGGAGCTGCAGAGTATTAAATAGGACTTACTATATATAGAATTGTAATTATATTGAACTCCATTACATTGCACAGTTTGTACGCCTAAAAGCAAATTGGCTAGGAAAAAATAGTTTGAGTCAGTTCTACAAATATATAAGCATTTTTTCTAATAGTCATCAGTCATTATTCTTGTATTTATACTTCAATACAATGTATTTTGAGTATCCCATATGATTTTTATAAAAATCAGCTTTGAAGCGGTTCTGCCTGACTATTACAAAAACTTAATTTAGGTGGAATTTCTCAAACAAAATATTAAAAAATTGGAGGAATTAATTTATTATTAATTAATAATAAAAGTATAGAGACAGTAAGATAAGTTAATTTATATATCAAAAGCATATTTTTTTCAATAGTCAAGTTTTACACGATTATCAACAATTCAATTTAAAAAAAAAAAATTTAATTACTTTTGCAAGCAATTTATTTTTTTTATAAGATATAATAAAAAAATTAATATAAAGCTAATATATATATATATATATATATATATATATATATATATATATATATATATATATATATATATATATATATATATATATATATATATATATATATATATATATACACGGTATATATGACCATGTTCATTATCTGCCTCCACCTCCATATACATATCGATTACATAGATTTGAACATTTCCTAAAATTCTAGTAAAAATGCAGAGTAAAATTGAAACTATTGTAGTAAAGCAACTTTACACTTTTAAAAATATTATAAAAAAAAAAAAGTTTAAATCTATGTAAACTAACTAAACTCATAACCTTTACTTAATGTATGTGAAATCTATGTAAACTAACTAAACTCTAACATAACCTTTATTTAATGTATATATAATGTAGCAGAGGTTAGAGTCGCTGACTCTCATACGAGAGGACGCTGGTTCAAATCCTCTGCATAGCAGTTGGAGTTTTATCTACCTGGGGGCAAGAATTAAAACTCGACTGCGAACATGTTGGTGGCGCTGGTTAGGGATAGGCGGCCTTTAAGTTCATTTTCCTGTGGTCCCTCTGTATTACCCTCTTTATAAGGGATAAAGCACGTTAAAAGGTAGTTTTTTTTTATAATGTAATTTTTTTTATTTTTATAATTTATTTCACAATCATTAAAGAAAAAAAAAAAAACTTTATTCAATTACATAAATTTTTAAAAAAAAATTGGCTTGAGCTTAACTGGAGGCAGATAATCAATAGCATCGGGCGGGGTGACTTGGACCACTTTAGGTATAACTTCGTCTCCCGACTCTTCCCTAATGCACTTTTGGAATTTGTTTTTTTTGAAAATCAAGGCCCTATAGTAGGTCAAAAGCACACAAAAAAATAATAATGTAATTCTAATAATAGTTTTATTAAAGTTTAAATAAAGCTCAGTCATACAGGAGATTAATCAGACCACCATTGAGGGGTGAATCGGACCATCTGTTTAAATTCCTCTTTTACATATAAATTAAATTTTATATTAATTTTTACTTAATATAATAATTGTTTATCATATTAAAATTAGTAATATGTAATAAAAATGTCAATAATGATACATAAAATAAGAATAAAAATAAGGTAGCTAGTCCGTTCTTATATATAACAAAAATTGGCTACTTTTTTTTATACGTATTTTTATATAAATTTATTTTTATTCCTTATTTTTACTTAATATAGTAGCTTATTTATTATATTTAAATTAATTATACGTAATAAAAATGTCAATAATAATACGTAAAATACGAAAAACAATGGTGGTCCGATTCACCCCATCATCAATTTTTACGGCGGGGTGAATCAGACAAGTTAGGCCCCGTGATTTAGCCACTAATACTGTTTGGAATAAAAATTTACTTTGCCAGTTTAAAGCTAATATACTCAAGTGTATACACTGAAAAAATAATTAAAATCCATCCACAATTTTTCATTTTATAACAAAGTTAAAAAAACTCATTTTTCAAACGTGAAATTCTATTGAAAGGCATTTTGTACCCTAATTTATTATATTTCTTAAAAATATAAAAACTTTCTAGAATTAAAGATGATCTAAATAAAACTTGTAGTACTACCGCGTGGCTATTAAATGAGTGAAAAAAAAAACTAGCAGGAATCTAAACTGAAACCTAACCTATATGAATTGACAAAGCAGTAGACATAAGACCTAATATCAATAAAAAAAAATTTCAAATAATTTGTTGATTCAATTTTTGTACATTAAATATTTATAGTTCCAATACAGTATCCTCATATTTGGACTCTATAGAACCCCACAATTACCCTTTTAATAACAAACATAGCCTTTTTAAAATGTTAAAAAAAAATTCTGGAAAAGGAAATTAAATAAATTACTACACTGATAAATTTAACAAGATAACATCACTACTATGGTAACATCACAATAACATTGAGCTATAGACTATAGTAGCCTACTTATAGTGAAGGTGAGACTTAATAAACTTGCCAAAGTTAGGCCTAGTTGCAAATTGTTGGCCTATTATAGCTCTAGTTAGGTTGGATTCTCAAATTTTTTTTAATATTCACAAACTGGAGAATAAATATTGTAATGTAATTTATTAACATATTTTCCTAAATAACTTGTAAGTGGCCTATGTGTTTGGCCTAGAGTAGCTCTATTTGGCTCGCAAACTATTAACAAAATAGAGAAATCAATTCGTTATTATCTATTAATAGACCTGTTTTTATTTTTATCACATAAAATAATGTTGATATACTAGACTACGCTAACTAAGATTATAGAAAACCTTAACAAGATTGGCTAGGTTTAACACAAAATAAAATCAAAATTTGATAAAACCGAAACTTGTATCGCCGAAACAACAAAGAATGTGTAGATGCAGGTAATTTCTTGCCATTCGCTTCCTTTGATCTGTGCCAATTTACCGACAAGAGATGGAAAGCGTTCGTGTATATGACGAACTAACCCGAACCATGAACGCTCGCCCAAAATGACCCACTCACACATGCGGAGTTCGGCCAATGTAAACATGTATTCTAGATTAATGCTATAAATTGGAAACTAAGGATTTTCTAACGGCATCATTCTCGAAGGCATACTCTATTTTTATTTTTCATATGAATTATTGTTTTTGTAATTTTAAGTTTAATTTTATGTTAAAAAAATATTTTGTACACAATAATGACCTTTAAATTAAGTATAACGTGACATTTAAGAAATTTTTATTTTAATTTTACTAATTGCATCATCAATGAAAAAGCTTAGAAATTACTAGACTAACCAATTATTTTGAAATCAAAAATGGCAGCCAATGAAAATTAAGAATCCGTCAGAAAGCGACATTTGGCATAACATCAATTTAACCAATCAGATATAAGATAACATATTTAAGTATATTTATTTTTGTGTTATAAATTACGCTATTTTTAATGTGTTTAATTAAATTAATTAAATAAAGATTTTTTTTAAAATCATTCGTTGCTAAAGTTTCAAGTTAAGTAATGAAAAGAATTTTCGATACCACAAATCACAGCTTAATCATAGTATATAAAAAACCGTGGCTTAATTAATAAGTAACCACGTTGTCAATCCTGTGATTTTGTTTACGGTAGGCCCAAGCCACAAATAGCTTAGAGTCGTTCGCTTGTGATTAATTAATTGTGATTTTTTTTTTGGTAATATTTTAACCTGGTTGTATTTTCAATATTTGAAAATACTTATATTTGAGAGTATGGATACAGTAAGAGGCCACATGGGCCTATTGCATATTAAAATAAAAAAGGTGGAGACTGCCCCAGTCATCTTGAGTAAATAGAACCAAACATCATGCGGCATCCAAACATCCAATATGTTCAGTCTAAATCTTTTCACACAACACCCTAGGGCTTGTCAAAAACTTACATAATATACATCTCAAAATGTCATAATGTCAAATTCCGACTGGATTTCCGGTACACCTATAATATATATATATATATATATATATATATATATATATATATATATATATATATATATATATATATATATATATATATATATATATATATATATATATAAATATATATTATATATATATATATATATATATATATGGCCTGCATCCTGAAAGTCACATGCATTTAACTTTAAAACTATAACAGCTACAGGAAAATAAATAACATTTTTTATTTAAGCAAGCAATTTCATCGATGAAACTAAAAAAAAAAAAAAATATTTTATTATAATATTTATTAATAACACCTTAATTATTAGTATAATCTTAGGTCTGGCAAGCGTATGCTCTCATCAACCTTCCATTCCTACAGTTATAGAAGAGCAAAGGTTACCAAATAGTGTTTTGTTTTAATTGCTTTGGAGAAAATGTTATTTTCTTTTTATTTCTTTTTTAGGGGTTCGAGCTGATGGAGGGACAGAGGGTGGGACGGATTCCCCCTGTCGTCCCCCGGTAGGTCGAAAAACCCAGACTTTGGCCATCTTTGTTGTTTACCCGTGGGGTATCCTTTAGTTAAAAAAAAAAATTCAACATTTGGCACCCTGGAGTACTCGAGCTTCTTCGTATTCTCAAAAAATTGTATATTTCCAACATTCTTAAAAGTTTTAAATTTTTAAAAAGCGTTATTTTTATTTTATTTTTATTTCATGGGTAAAAATCTCTGATTTATAAAATGATATTTATTTGCATGTACCTATTATTTTTTAGTTACATGCATGTGTCATGTGTGATGTGAAACATATATATATATATATATATATATATATATATATATATATATATATATATATATATATATATATATATATATATATATATATATATATATATATATATATATATATATATATATATATATATATATATATATATATATTGTAATTACAAAAAAAAAAAAAAAAAAAAAACATTTTTTATAAAAAAACAACAAAAAGCTCTATATTGGTAAATATGAGGTCTAGAGCGAAAAAATTTGTGGCACCTATTAATCGCATCTAGTCTGAGTGAAAAAAATTATTATAATGGTTCGAAGCCAATTTTTTTAATTTTGGGAATTTTTTTTTCATTTTTGAAAAATTTCACAAATTTTCAGCGTTTTTGAGCAGCCATTTTGAGACTTTTCCAGCATTCATTGCATTAAGAAATTTATAAATTAGTATGATATATGATTCATTCCTATTGGAACCATCCTTGATCCCATTCCCACAACCAAATTTCATAAAATTTTATGTAGCGCCCCCCCCCTCCCCCAAACCATTGAGTTGAGCTCTAAAAAAAACCACTTTGCACGAAAAACAAAAAAACAATTTCAAATTATTTGAAAATGTGCATGTATATGCGCTATAACTCATATCAACATGCTGAATGATTGTTTTTTTCCTTCTGTCAGTGGTCCGAAAACCCCATGAAAAAAGTGTAACAAAAAAAAACCACTAGCAAAAAAAAAAAAAAAATGTGTTTTTAACATTGTGTATATATATATATATATATATATATATATATATATATATATATATATATATATATATATATATATATATATATATATATATATATATATATATATATATATATATAGTATCAATCATATTTCGTATGTGCTAGAAGTGACGTTGCTCCCGCATGTATAATTTTCTAGCACTTCTAGCATGGCATATGCTACATCATAGAATATACCCGAATCAGGTGTCTAACCCTATGTTTTAAAGTATAGGGAGTTGATTGTCATGGTTTATAACAGCATTGTGGCACACCTACCATGGTTTAGTACCCCACCCACCCTTTTTTAATGCCTCTAGCATGGTATATCGTATGTCACGGAATATACCCAATATAGGTATTGATTAGTATATAATCGATTCCCGTGGTTTATGATGCAATCTAATCACTTACCATGATTTAGTATCAGATTGTACCCCTACCCCCCTTTTCTAATGCATCTATGCAACTTTTTTATTTCTGGAGCTAGAGAGCCGAGCTTGGTGTTAGTATGTGTTGAGTTATGCAGAGTCGATTCCCGCTATTGCTGAGTGGGTAGTTTCAACCTTTGAGGTTTTAGAACGCATCAACACGCGTTTTATGTGGCCGGCTTACCCTTCGTCATATTCAAGAAGGGAGTGTAGGGGGGTTTAAACCTATTCAATGATGGGGTATAAGATGCAAATCTATTCAAGGAGTTTATGGAAGGAGTGGGTTATTCAGGAAAGCAAATTTCCTGATTCAACACACCAATTTTATTTTTACCGTCAGCCGGGGTAATTTCAGAATTTTTAGTTTATTATTTTTATGATTATTGTTTACAAAAAAATTTTTTTAATAAGTTTGTAGAAGATTAACAGGTGCAGTGAGCTGCAAAAAAATTTTTTTTAAATATATATATATATAAAATAACCTAGTTTTTGATTTTTCTTCAAAATTGTTTAAAATTTTTAATTTTTTGATTTATAAGGTCTGTGTAGTTAAAAATAAAAAAATTGTAAAAAATTTGATCACTACTCTTTGATAGTAGGTTTTAAGCTATGTATCATATAAAATGCATATTGATAGCACATTTCATTAAAAAGTTATTTAACATTTATGAACCCGGGGCAATTTCAGATTTCCATTCCATTCCCCACCCACCCCCCTCACCCTTGACTGGGGTGGCCAATTGACTCAGTAACTAGGGGAATCGACTCAGAGGCATTGGAAACCCATATAAACATACCCGACAACGACAAAAACTAAAAAGTATCTAAAAATTGCTAAGGGTGCCAGATTTAACAACAAATCAGCTCAATCTGACAATACAGCTAATATATCATTCTTGCTTACTACTAATACGTTAGGGAAGCTCATTTCAGCTAGTTTCAACCAAAAATTGGTAAAATTTATATATTTTTTTTAGGTTTTCTGAAATTGCCCCAAAAAAATTTTTTTTCACTTTTTTTAGAAATTTTTTAAAAAGTTATTATTTGTATTTTTTTAATTTCTTTACATTAAATGATTGCCAAAAGCCCATATTTTATTATATCTAGAACTAATTTCTGTAAGTGTTATGGTTTTTAAGTTAGTTACTTAAAAACAAAAAAAAGGCCAATTTTTCCTGAAATTGCCTCGGTTGACGGTATCTTAATTTCATATTAAATTTCTTCTTTTTTTTACTATTTTTAATAATATTTTTCATAAAATATGCTTAAAAAAAATTTAACTAACATATGATGATATATTGTCAGTCTAAGAAGGGTTTTTAGAAGTGGGGTTTTTTTTTGTTACATTGGTTTTTTTTTGTAAGCATTGTTTGTTTTTTTTTTATCTAAATAATTAGAAAAGTATTAAAGCAAAACAAATAATTTTTCCTGGGATATATAGCCTAGGCCTAGCCATTATAAGAAATTATTATAAAAGTCTAATATGTAAAATAGTTTAATAGTTATAGGCAAAAAAACTGAAAAATGTTTTTTTCATGTAACAGCTATATATATATATATATATATATATATATATATATATATATATATATATATATATATATATATATATATATATATATATATATATATATATATATATATATATATATGGTAAATATCTAGTATTTGATCTAAATATTTTTTGAAAAAATTTTCTAAGTTCAGAAAAGTTAAGTTTTTTAAGAAAATTCTTTAGTGGCGAAGCTGGAATTATGGCAGAAGCACAAACTCAGACACCGAAATACAAGTTAACTGAACAATTTATTGAAGTTTTGAACTTTTGAACTTTTTGAACTTTTGAAAATATTTAGATAAAATACTAGATATTTACTGTATATATATATATATATATATATATATATATATATATATATATATATATATATATATATATATATATATATATATATATATATATATATCTTTATATACTCATGCTACTATATATATATATATATATATATATATATATATATATATATATATATATATATAATATATATATATATATATATGTAACTATATATATATATATATATATATATATATATATATATATATATATATATATATATATATATATATATAGCAACCACCTATATATATCACAGGGATGGAAGTGGGAGTCGGGGTGAGCGTTTTCAAGGGTAAGGAGTCGGTCGGGAGTCGATTTCCCAAAAAGTTGGGAGTCGGGAGTCGATAAAAAAAAAAAGACTCCTTTCGACTCCCAAAACAATTTTGTATAAACTTTTCACACAAAAATTTGGAAAAACTTAATTGAATTTTTATTATAAAAGACGTACATTTTTATTTTGACATTTGTTTGTATTTTGTAGAACAGTGTACACCCAATATTAGCGAAAGATCAAAGCTGTGAAACAAGTGAGTCGTAAAATTTCTTCACCGAAAAATTTGCCATATCAATGACCAAAAATCAAGGCAATTCTTCAGAAATAATAAATTTTATTGCAATGAATAACCAGCCATTCACAATCGCTGAAGAGCAGGGAAGAACTTGTTGCCCATCTTCAACCAAATATCTTATTTCTAGTAGAAAATATTTTTTTTGTAGAGAGATGATATTACCAACTTCATACAGTAAATACAGATACAGATATATGGATAGTTAAATATTCAAATGAGTCATTTATTTCTTTAACTACTCACTGAGTTACATTGCCAAATTTTCAAACACAATACGAACATACAAATATATCGATAAAAATATATATATATATATATATATATATATATATATATATATATATATATATATATATATATATATATATATATATATATATATATATATATATATATATATATATATATTTTTATTTTTAAATTTGAATTTAATGAGTATTTTACTATCCTATATTTTGAGATATTTGAGTAAACTTTATTTCAATAATAATGTAGGTATGTAATTCACTGTGTATGAATACTATACAAGGCTATCATTATATTTTGTTAAAAGATGGGCTATGGGTTATGTAAAATAAATCCCTTCCAGCAAATTTTTTAATTATCAAGTACATTAGTAATTCCGGTTCTGGCCGGAACCGGGAAAAAATATCAAATTCCGGTACACCTCTAATATATATGTGTATGTATTTATACTTAGGTATTTTTAATTTATTTATTTATATAAAAGTGCCCAGTAGATCAGTGGTAGAGCACTCACCAAACAAAGCGAGGGTCCCAGGTTCGCAACTGTTATGGTGGGAGAATGTGGTCTTTCTCCTTGGGCTTGGCTTCGTCCTGCTCACACATTAATTAAGTATACCCCCTCCTTGATTATAGCTCTGCCTGTGAGCTGTGGTATTTATGTGTAATAAAAAGTAAATAATAATAAATAAAATATAGCTCAATATCTTCACTAGAAATATATATAAATTTTTTTTTGTTACAAAATTCATACATATCTTTTATTGTCAAAATTTGGTAATTTATAATATGCCTTTGCAAACTTGCTCTTGCTGTTGAACTATTTATTATTCTTCAAATGCCATCACAGACATCTTTACCATGCACTGTTTCAAAAAACTGTTATCACTTATATTCCAATTTTTTTTCATGTATGAAGAGGTTTTTAAAATTGTAACAATTATTGTACTGAACAAAATAACAATGAGAAAAATAATTTATAATATTTATTTGTGTTATATTTTTGTTTTTATATATATATATATATATATATATATATATATATATATATATATATATATATATATATATATATATATATATATATATATATATATATATATATATATATATATATATATATATATATATATATATATATATATATATATATATATTATATATATATTTATATATATATATATATATATATATATATATATATATATATATATATATATATATATATATATATATATATATATATATATATATATATATATATATATATTTATATATATATATATATATATATATATATATATATATATATATA